>JAHWFO010036886.1:6230614-6326257 GCA_023313115.1 Rhysida immarginata
ATACTATTAGGTAATAATAAGAAGATAAGAAAACATTTTCCGTCACAATATAAAAACATTTAGCCCTGCACCCTGGGTTTTCCTCTTCAGCTCTGTTGATTTTTTTGAATTAACATCAACGCAACGAAGTCTCTTTTAAATCTTAAAAAGTGACTTTTCAGAGTTGTTGTAAGCAATTTTAACTTCTGGGCTGAAACTTTGGATCATGCAATTTCTTCAACAGTTTAATGAAATATAATTACTTGGCCATAAACAAGATAAATTGAAATGGTGGATTGGAACATTCGCACAGGTCTCCTGCTTTATCATGGAAATAAAAAAAAAAAAAAAAAAAAAGGAAAATTTTTTTTCAACAGAGGGGGGGAGGTGGGAGTTTAATTCATTTATTTATTTTCTTTTAAAAACCTTTATAATTCAAAATTGGCTCATCAGAGCCAAACAATTTATTTACCAAAGTAATTCAATTCTGAGAGAGGAATCCATTCATGTCGAATTTATTGAGTTTGGCTTGATGGAATGTATCAGTTATGTCTTAATTATTAGAAGGAAAAAAAAAACAAGTATCTCTAAAAAGGTTTAACCGAATTTAATGAAAAATATATCAATGCAGAGATTAAGAAACCCTCCAAGTATGTTTTAATTTTAACACGTTTAAGGAACTTTTTCTTGGAGGGGGGGGCGGGCGGGAGAAGAGTTCAGGTCGTTTGAATGAACACTACAGCCATTTTTTCATGTTTTGAAAAAATTAATATCTCCAATTAATATAACCAAAAAAATTGTCATAAAAAATTCCTTCAAGGCACAGTTTAAGGTACCCTCTAACATTGCATTAATTTCATTTGGTTCTGTCTTTTTGCCATTTCAGAAGAGATAGCTGCAGAACATTGATCGCATACATATAGACGGTATTTTTTTCTTTCAAATCTTCAATATTATCTTCTCGAATGATGAGTTTTTAGTCAACTTCAGAAAAAAAAATTTGCGTTGGGGAAACAAACACAGGCCAATAAACACAAATTCTTACATTTTAACTGTTGCACAGAAATATATTTTTAGGTCGGTCACTATAGCTAACAAAAATATGATATAATCAACTAAGATGAATTATTTTATCCTTATACACGTCCTCTTAATGACCAAAAGTCCAAAAGGACTTTTAAAATATTTAAACGGGCTGAAAACGGATCGTAAGCAGCAAGGAATTCGCATAGAACACCACGAAATTCTCAATGTGGTTTCACCTCAGTATCCCACAATCCTTAGCGCAAACCGGAAACGAGAACGTCTCTATAAGATAAAACTCCAGATCTGAGTAGTCATGGAAGATGCTGGAAGTCACTGAGTTACTCCTAGAATCAATTCTGAACAATCTTACTGGGTCTGTTCTGTCACTTTCTTTCCTGATCATGCTTTGCTGCACCATCATACCTCCATCTTTCTTTTCCTCACTATAATGGATTTTGTTTTATCTAATTTAATTGCAGTACTCTTTATGAAAATGTCAATTTTTGTACTATGCAAGTGCACTTGTCATCTACAAAACATCCATCTCATTCTGGATAGAGATGTAAGATTAGAGGATGCATTCGATCTACTACAGTATTTAGGTAAACTTTTGAGTTCATAGGACCTATTGCAATGAAACATACCCCACAACAAAACATACTCTTTGTCAGCCTTCAGTACAAAACAGTTTAATACATATAATCCAACCATATGACGTTTTTTTTCAATTCTCTATTTTCAATGAAGTCATTGTCTACTGAAATGAATTTCTTCCTCTGTTCTGAAATCTGTGGTTTCTGTTTTGCCATGCAGCTATTTATACCATTTCGTTGCAATTCCTGTACAAAGTTTGGTTTGATATGGTTGGAGGACAGAAGTGTAGAATGAATCTGCCAATTGTTGTAACTTAAATTCTGCTATTCTTCACAAGTCTGTTTGGATGACATTAATCTCCATCATCACTTACCAAATTTGGAGAACAGTAACTTTTCTTAGACCAGCAGAATGTTTTTCTATATGCACTTTTTGAAATTCCAGTCAGTTTGGCAGTTTTTGAAATTGTAGCTCTTGCAAGGTGGGCACCCATAATGAACCCTTTTTCAAATCATAAAAGCACCTTTGTGATTACTGCAGCACTTTAAATAGTTACAACACTTTAGATTAATTTGCAATAATCTGCTGTAAGTGATCATTGCAATAATTTACATCAACATTTCTAATTCATTGGCTGTTATGAGCATTTGTAACTTTAAATTTTAAAATTTTTAGCATGAATATTTTATTTTGTTTTTTTTTCTTCTATAAAGCTCATCACTTATTTTCCCTCTTTCTATAAAGCTTTAGTTGATTTCTTTTTCTCCTGATAGTTGATAACTTTTTTTTTTTTGATAATTTCTGTCATTTTTTTTTTTTTTTTACAGAATGGTTTCTTTTCAACGTAAAACTGATGCAAAATGTATTGTTTTAGTATTTGATGCCACTAACTGTGATAATTACCGAAGTCCAGGTTATCATCATCCAGATAAACCATTTCATCTTCCACAAGGTTTAGAGTTGTATCCAGCAGTTGTATGTTATCCTCCAGTGAGTTTAGTCATCATTTAAGAAATATTTTTCTATTCTTCTATTATATGCTAAAAGGCATAATTTCAACTTATTTGGGTCTATATACAGGCAGCAAACTGGGGGGGGGGGGGGGGGCCTGGAGGGGGCGCCAAGAAGAGGGAAGGGCACCAAAATCCTAATTTACTGTGGGTTACATGTGGGTTGTGGCCCTGCTGTATGCTTTATAATTTATCAGGAAAAAAAAAAGTTTAACTTTTTCAAATTCTATTTTCATCAGTTGATGGAGAATTTTCTTGTGCTTAACTGATTTGAATATCTTTGAAATTAATGCCAATGTCACATGACCATCAGAACTGTTAAAATGTAACAGATTCACCAGATCTATTCCTCTTAAACATATCTATTCTATGATCACACAATAACTGGCATACCATGGACCACCAATGGCTACAACAAATGAACTTTGGGTTGACATCCCCAAAATGTATCCAAAGCAACCTTGTTTTGTTTTTAAGATCGCCTGTGTAGCAGGACCAAAACGGAAGGAAACCTCTAATCCACAAGGGCATTTGAAATACGTATCTGGTATTTCAAATCTCCTTATGAATTAGAGGTTCCCTTTTTTTTTATTGTTCCATTCCACAGTTTTTGCTTAATTTTTGTGTAGCAGCAGTTATTGTTGTCCATGATGGCTACAAGAAATACTGATTTCTGTATGTTTTGCAAGTCAAACAAACTGTAATTGTAATCATTTCACCCTGGTATGTATGTATTCATTATAATGTATCTGTATCATGAGAATGTATTGATATACAGTATCAATAATCACTTGTGTACCATGGCAGGCACCTTTTTGCCGTGCGTGTATTTGATTCCAAAGGTATTTCGTAATCTTTTGATAAATACCGTTTCAATAATCTTAGCTAATGTTGAAATAGATATAACCTAATAATTTTGGAAGTTGTTGTTGTCGCCTTTTCTTAAATACAAAGTGCTAGAAAAAAGAAAATTGTTATAATTCTGTATATGTATAGGTGTCACATCGTGATCACCAAGAGTGAAGGCCTCCGTAATGAAACATCATGCGTGACCATCGAGAGAGAAGGCCTACACAATGAAATGTCATGCATTGTTACATCATTATAAGAAGCCATTGTTATTCATATTTCTACCAATAATAAGCTCTAAATTTTCCCTCCTTATGATGATGTAACAATGTTATGACGTTTGGGTAGGCCTTCTCTCTCAGTGGTTATGGTACATGCAAGGTAGGGATGACATCAACTCTGCTGGTCCTGTGGAGAAACTTACTATACTGTGATCATTTGCTCACCAGCGATGTGCTGGATATCGCACTATCGAAAGGATTTTACAGGGTGCGGCAGAATGGAGTACCACATTTCAAAAGGCAATAACAAACGGACAAAAAAAAGTTACCATAAATATTCTACTATAATGCGAAAAATTTTGACCTTAAAAAGCACCTAAATTTGGGGGACAGTATTATACAAGAGGATAATATTATCACACATACATCGATTTGTGTTTTTTCTCAATTTCCCATCCACTTTTCCGTTGCCAACAGCTAACTCGGGGGAGGGGGGGTGATTTCAAATGAACTTCAATCTGATGAATTTCAAACGAAACTAACTAGCATAAAATATTTTATATTCTGGTACGTTGCAGTACTTTATACAGTATACAGGGTGAATACAAAAGTCTGAACCCCCCTTTTATTTTTTGAACCAAAACAGATATGTCAATTTTGATGAATCCAATGAATTGGAAGTTGTGGGTAACCTATCCCATGGTGCACTTTTCATCATCCCAAATATGCAAATTAGGACACATTCAAAATTTATCTCAAAAACCGTAAGGGATAGAGAAAAAAACCCAATTGCAAAATTGTTCAGCATAAAAAAACAAACAAAACAAAAAAAAATCATCCAAATCGGACCAACCAATCACCCACAATCACGTGGTGAACTGTTTGTAGCTTACAAACAGTCACACTGCACAAGGAAAACTGAATGTTGATATTTCCACCATGTAAAGCATGCAAATCAGAAAATTAACATAAATTACCATACTCACATTCACTTTCATGCTGAAAAGCAAATAAAAGGCATGTTTCTGCACACAGAAGGCAGAACAATTCCAGGATGGCAAGCTACACTGTTCCGGAAATGGTCAACATGATCTTCTGCTCCGGAGAGGCAAGGAGAAACCTACATGCTGCAGTTAGGTTGTATCGAGACAGATACCCTAACGAACGCCATCCATCTCGTCAAACAATGCGTCACATTATTCAAAGATTCGCGGCTACAGGGAATGTTAATGCACAACGAGGACGACCAAGGGCACAAAGCGACGAGGATACAATAACACTAGTTCTGGCTGCAGTTGTTGCAAATCCC
This sequence comes from Rhysida immarginata, assembly GCA_023313115.1. NCBI lineage: Eukaryota > Metazoa > Arthropoda > Chilopoda > Scolopendromorpha > Scolopendridae > Rhysida > Rhysida immarginata. The sequence goes on from JAHWFO010036886.1 coordinate 6,235,603, forward strand.
CACACAAGCAGCAGAGCAATTGCTGCAGATGTTGGATGCCATCAGAGAACTGTTCTCAACATTCTACACGCACATCATTTTCACCCATACCATATTCATTGTCACCAGGAGTTACTGCCATTGGATTATGTTGCTAGGGCCGCCTTCTGCAACTGGTTACTTACCTGCCTAGATGACAATCCAAACTTCATTCATGAGGTGTTGTGGACAGATGAAGCCCAGTTCACCAGGGATGGAGTTATCAACAGGCACAACCATCATCATTGGGCAGACGAAAACCCACGATGTCTGCGAGAAGCAACTCATCAAGTGAACTGGAGAATCAATGTGTGGTGTGGATTGTACAATGACACTGTGCTTGGACCGTATTTTTACAATGGAACACTGACTGCAGAACGCTACCGGGCTGAAATTCTCAACGTGGTAGTCGCAGACTTCACTGATAATTTGCCATAGGCCTCGTATCAGCGCACGTAGTTTCAGCATGATGGAGCTCCTCCACATTACGGGTTGGTCGTTCGCGAACGTCTAAGTGAGATGTTTGGACAACAATGGATTGGCCGAGGAGGACCAGTTCGTTGGCCACCCCGCTCCCCTGATTTTATTCCACTTGACTTTTTCTTGTGGGGATACCTGAAGGACAAGGTTTATGCTACGCAGCCCGCCTCACTGGAGGATCTGGTTCAACGAATCCAGGAAGCGTGCCGAGGAGTGACACCAGCCATGCTTGCCGATGTTTTGGCGTCATTTAGGTTCCGTGCCCAATTGTGTTATGGTGCCCACGGTCGTCACATCCAGCATTTTGTTGATTAACTTTTTTTTTTTTAACTCTTTGAAGTAAATTGTGCAATGTGACTGTTTGTAAGCTACAAACAGTTCACCATGTGATTGTGGGTGATGTTTGGTCCGATTTGGATGATTTTTTTTGTTTTGTTTTGTTTGTTTTTTATGCTGAACAAGTTTGCAATTGGGTTTTTTTTCTCTATCCCTTACGGTTTTTGAGATAAATTTTGAAAGTGTCCTAATTTGCATATTTGGGATGATGAAAAGTACACCATGGGATAGGCCACCTACAATTTCCTATTCATTGGATTCATCAAAATTGGCATATCTGCTTCGGTTCAAAAAATAAAAGGGGGGTTCAGACTTTTGTATTCACCCTGTATACAATATACAGGGTGATTAAAAAGAACTTCACACTTTTAAAAATTTATTATATCACAGCTATTCAGAATATAGACACACCACATACGGATTCTTAAAGAAAAACTCTTGAAGTTTATTGTGACACAGTTAAAGATGTTCAATATGCCCCCCTGTAGTCGAATTCGTCCAAAACCCGCATAAACATGTCTCCATCAATCCCACGTATCGCTACCGTAATTCGTTCTTTCAGCTTGTCTAGGTCACGGGGAAGGGATAGGGTGAAGACCTTGTCCTTTACACACCCCCATAAAAAGAAATCACAGCGGTGGATTGGTCGCGCAAACAATAACCTGGAACTTGCAAAGTGGCCACCGCGGAGCCCCGACCTCACACCTTGTGATTTCTTTTTATGGGGGTGTGTAAAGGACAAGGTCTTCACCCAACCCCTTCCCCGTGACCTGGGCGAGCTGAAAGAACGCATTACGGTAGCGATACGTAGGATTGATGGAGACATGATAATGTGGGTTTGGGACGAATTCGACTACAGGGGGGCATATTGAACATCTTTAACTGTGTCACAATAAACTTCAAGAGTTTTTCTTTAAGAATCCGTATGTGGTGTGTCTATATTCTGAATAGCTTTGATGTAATAAATTTTTATGTGTGAAGTTCTTTTGTAATCACCCTGTACATTACATTTATTCCCACTTTCAGTTTTCCATCTGCCAAAAGCTAATGTGAAAATGAATTTTCGAAAACAAGATGGCGACAACCCTTCACGAAAAAGTAACTGCAATCACGTTTCATTTATTATAACTTCCCTCTCACCGCCATTAATTGTTAATAGTTAAACAATAAAGGCATTACGTTAAATAAATTTGTATCAGTAAAGGTGAAAAATGCAATTTAATTTCTACCACTAAAGCTTTTCAACAATCACTGCGTTCATCTCCTGAAATTGTCCAAGAATGTTTTATAAATTTCAAATAAATACATAAAATGTAATATACTAATTTTGAAAAATGAAAATACACTAAAATACTTGTAATCTACTATAATTGTATTGTTCTTACTTTGTTCAAAATTAAATAACCTTTTATTAATATTTAATAAACCACCGTTTGTACTGGATAAGGAATTTTTTAAAGAATCAGATGATAATGAATCAGATTTTGAAGGTATCTAATGGTAAAGATCCAGGTTATACATTTTTAAAAATGTGAATAATAAAAGGCTTTTCTGTATATTCTTGCATATTTTATTTCTCATAAGTTAGCAAAAAAGCAAAAAGTGGGTATCGTACTATGCAAGAGGATAAAATTTTTACTGTGTTTTTAGACTCTGAAAGTGGGATTGCATTATACAAGAGACATATTATAGTAGAATATCTCCAGTGTAAAAAAAGTTGTTTTTTTTTTTTAATGATATCTGTTGGATAGCAACAGTTATTAGTGATGCACTTCTGAAGCCGTTCTCGAAAGTTATCCATCACTCACCTGATTTGTCCCCCTGCAATTTTTTCCTGTGGGGGGATATCTCGAGGAGAAGGTCTATCTATCACTAGCGGTCTTAGACCTACAAGCACTTAAGAACATCATATCTGAGGCAGTTGCTGCCATTCCTCCAGAGTGAATGACCAACTTAAGATGACCAACAGAGTGGTGGATAACTTTCGAGAACTGCATCGCCAACAACATTCGCTACCCAACAGTTAAAAAAAAAAAAAACTAAGTAAACTGTAAAAACACTAGATTGTCAGTAGTTTTTCAAAATGTGAAGTTTTTTTCTATTACTATTTTCGTTTGTTTGTTATTGCCTTTTGAAATGCCACACCCTGTATAAACCCTACAATATCTTCATGATTGACGATCTTTTTTCTGACCATAAGCCTGTAACTCTGATCTTCAACATTGTTGATATCAATCTGAAGGAAGAAGTGGAGTATTATCAAGATTGGAAACTCTTCACAGGACTCTTATCGAATTGATCGAATTGTAATAACCCGCTCAACATTGTGTGCTGTAAGGATGACATTAATCATAATATCGAAGGCATCACCAAGCATATCAGATGCTGTCGATGGTAGTGCCTTTCCTCAAGTGGCAAGCCTCTCAATCACCTTGAGCTCAGTCCAGGTATTTGTAATCTAATTTTTCAAAGGAATAAGTACAACAGATTAGAGCAAAGAGTCTATGAGAATATACGAGGGGAGATCAAAAAGTAAGTTGCACTTCCACGGTATGGCCATTTATTACACCGCCTATACAAAAGCAACATGGCTATAGCAGCATACAATGTAGGTTCACTTTTCCATATAGTCCCCAAGAGACCCTAAACATTTATCCGAACGATCAACCAACTTTTCGATTCCGGATGCATAGAAATCTCCTCCAGCGTTTTGTAACCACATGGTGACAGCCTCTTTCACCTCCTCATCGTTTCGAAATCGTTGTCCACCAAGTTCCGTTTTGAGCTTACCGAAAAGATGAAAGTCGCATGGCGCTAAGTCGGGACTGTATGGAGGATGTTGCCAAACCTCCCACTTGAATCGCTGCGGCAGTTCGCACGTTTGGCAGACCTTGTGAGGTGTTGCGTTATCATGCAACAAAATCACACTGGCGCTCAATTTCCCCCGGCGCTTCTCTTTAATTGCTTTACGCAACCGGTTCAACCGGTGCAATGGTACGGGACGTTGCGGGCCTGCCTACGTGATCTTCGTCTGTGATATCCGTGCATCCTGCTTCAAATTGTTGACACCACTTTACAATTCCTTGCCGGGAAATTGCACGCTCTCCATATACAGCAGTGATTTCACGATGAATGTCCGTGCAATTCGCCCGTTTGGCCCATAGAAATCGGATTGCTGCTTGCACGTCAAGTTTGGAGTGGACATCCAGTTGACGCGCCATTGCTTTTAGCCCGCTAGTCACACAAAACACGACGGGAAACCACAGCAACCGTCCTATCCGACATCCTAATGTCCCTTTCTCCGCTTTGCCCAAGATTGCGACACACAGCGCGCTCCTGCGGCGAGTTAGTGCAACTTACTTTTTGATTTCCCCTCGTACAAACTCTTCACAATGACTGATGGAGAGATAAAGTTAAAAGCTTGATGACTCTTGACAACTGGATTTGGAGTATTGTTTATGTCTTGTGGAACAGGAAGAATGACAAACTCCCACCACTGTGTGCCCCAACAGGTGATAATCTGCTCAGTGATCTGAACAAAGCATGTCTTATTGTACATTCTGTTGCAGAACAGTTTAACATACCTGGGATAAGCAGTTTCTAGAATGCTCAGCATGTGAAAGATGGTCTTACGAAGTATTAGGAAGAGTCACAACCACTCAACAAAGGTTAGTATTGAAGCTGAAAAGATCAGCAGTATAATTATGATGCTCAAGAAGAAGAATGCCCCAGGCAGAGATCAAGTCCTCTGAAGAATCTCGCAAAGAATTTGATTTGTGACATTACCAATACTATTAATGATTGCTGGTGGTTTTCTTACTTTCCAGCTGCTTAGATGAAATCTCTCGTCCTTAGTATTCCAAAGCTTCAGCAAAATCGGCGTTTCCTGAAGGTCCAAGAGAAGACAATCCTGTACAGATTTAAAGATCTCTGTAGTGCCAAGAACTTAAGACAATAGCAGTTTGGTTTTCATACCTATCCTTCTTGCCAGATGCAAATTTGGAGATTCGTCGAAGATTTGAGCACCCCCTCAACCATTCTACGGGGGTTGTTCGAAGAGTAATGCCTCCATGGCTGTAACTTCTTTATATGGTAACCAATTTTCAACATTCTTTTTGTACTTGATGAATACATTTTTTCACTATTCACTTTTTGACATAGTCCTTGTCCCTTTCCACGTACTTGCGCTAAAACCTGACTAGTTGGATGAATCCATTGTTGTTGTTAACACCAGGATTGAATTTCACTTCGTCGTCATAACGAAACTCATGTCCCTTAAAACAACGCTTCTCAAACTGGTATGCATACCACTGGTGGTATTTCAAGCCATGCCAAGTGGTACTCGTGTGGTCCATTTTAGTGATTATAGTTACTTTCTCTTTGAAGAGAATCATTGACAGTGGTACTTGAGGCGTACTAACCGTCACGGAGTGGTACTTGTTTAAAAAAGTTTGAGAAGCACTGCCTTAAGGTGCTCTTTTATATTTAGAAAGCGGTGAAATTTGCAAGGTGCAAAGTCAGTAAAAATGTCCAAAAGAGTCGGAATTCTTCTTCCACAGGTTAACCCGACTAGTCACGTGTTGTGCCAGCGCGTAGAAAAAGATGGAGACTATATCACAAAGTGAATAGTGCATTACATAGAAGCCAAATGTAAGTATTAGGTACAAAAAGAATTTTGAAAATTGGTTACCAAATAAAATAATTAAGCCATTCTTTTCGATCGACCCTCGTATGTACCGCTGAATTATCTTTCTGGATGTCAGCAAAGCCTCGGAACAAGTTTGGTGTGAAGGATTTATCTACAAGACGATCAGAGATTACTTCCCCTGGATTGGTCTGGATTGTATATTCCTTCCTTCCAATAGGTATTATCAAACTAAAGTTGGCAATAAAGTTTCCTCACCATTTGATGTGAAAGCTGGTGTGCCGTAAGGCCCTGTTCTTGGACCCCAAATATTCAACTATTTTGTTCATGATTTTCCAAAGCTTGACTAATGCAAACTATACTTTTTTGCAGATGATGACATGGGCACATTGTCCTATTATGTTATATCTTGTCTGCAGAAAGCCCTGACAGACTTTAAATGCTTGTTCATACTATGAATTTTTTATTGTATCATCTCTGATTATTTTTTAAACTTATTTACTGAGAAATTTGAAAGCTCTGTGCCAATAAACATCTACTACAATGGCCATATTGTAGAAATCATAGCCAACAATTACTGATGGATTTTCCTGGATGCATGAATGCAACCGGGATAGCCAATATCGTCAAGCTTATTGCATTAAATATCACTTATGACTCACTGTCAGCACTCGTACAGATTGAATATGCATTTGCTGTAGTAAAATCAAGTTTCTGCAATAATTCCACTTCCTGCATTATTGATAATGATAAACACTTCCTCTTCTTTTTCTCGCTGTTTCTCCTCTGCAGTCCTATTTGACATTTGCACATAAAGTCATGCTACAAAACACTAAAAAATGCAAACAGTAGTGTAACTTTCTGAAATCCGAAAAAATTCCAAAAACCAAAGCGGAACTGCCTGCACGGATTTGATTTCATGCTGCATTATAATTTATGATATCCAGACAGATTGTATTTGTCTCTAACGACTAAATATCAAGGCGGGAGTCTGAAGTTTGTTACTGATGCATTACAAGGGTGAAGGGAGAGTTAAAAACTAGCCAATTTTTCATTACATAATTTATGGATGACCCTTAATAACATCTATAGATATAAAACAATCAAGGAAATATTTTAATGATATACAGGGTTTACTAAACATATGGCAAAAGTTCAAGGGGTGATTCTTTGGATTGTTGTAAGAATCTTTTGTCCTTTGATGACTTTCGGATTTGTTTCGAAGATACAGGGTGATAAAGGTTTTTTGACAAAAACAATCTTTTATTACCTAATATTACATGTAAAGCTTCTTAATCTACAATAACTGCTGAAAATGACTACCACCATCTAAGATGCATGAATCCAATCTTCTCCTCATCAACTGCCGAACTCTTATCAAAAACATCAGGGTTGTTTGTTATTGCATTACACCCATTAACTATCCGATATCTCATTCTTCTACATTTTTCACTGGACTAGTATTAACTAAAGACTTCAGACGGTCCCATAGAAAAAAAATCCAAGGGATTTAAGTCTAGGGAACGAGCAAGCCATAAGTAAGGTCCACCTTGACCAATCCATCGGTCTTAATATGTTGCATTTAAATATCCACGAGGAACCACAGTAAAATGCACTGGTTCACCATCATGCATAAACCACATTACATTCTTGTTACCAGTGGTATATCCTCTAGAAAGACAGATAGCGAGTGTTCTAAAAAAAATTTGATACATCTTGCCAATAAGTTATCCTGGTAGAAAAGCCGATCTTTTTGTTGAAAAACCTTTATCGCCCTGAGTCTTCGAAACAAAGCAGCATTATTAAAACTATCAAAGGAGAAAAGATTTTTAAAATAACCCAAGGAATTTTTGTTTGGTGTTTAGTAAAAACCCTGTATAATACAATATTGAAAGTAACATCTTGCCAATTAAAAATTGCATTTATAAAATGATAGTTTTAATAGCTGTTAAATTAAAAAAAAAAAAAAATTACGAATTATTTTCTCATTTCCTCTATTCTCAAGGAAAAGCCTGTAGTCTTATGGCCTAATATTGTGATGATTATTGCTGATAGGGCAGCTGAGCTTAACATTCCTGATCGGGTCCTCTATTTTTATGATAAGGTAAATTTAAATAAAACAAATTTTCTCTTTATTTGAATATAACAGAAAAAAGAAGCAATTTTTCAAGTTTATGTGTGATTCAGAATTTGAAGGTCAACTGATATTGAAAAATTTTTTTTTGCTATATCTATTCTTTATGAGCCAATGAATATTACAACATATTTCATTTTTTAAATTTATTGATATTACTATACAAAAAAAAGAATTTACGAAAATGAAACAATTGCCACTACCATTGTGAGAGCACACTGCTGTCCCTCTGTCGCGAATGTTGGAAGCCAAGATTTCACCGCCCGCGAATAGCTATAGTGCGTTTCAGAGCAAATTTATTGGAACAGTTACGCAACCTTTTCACGCCCTGATGTGACGTTGCTGTGATTGGTGAGAGTTACATCTTTGCAAGGAAGCCATCCTCAGAGGCAGCCATAACCGCGCATTGATATTGGATCAACTGCATGTTATTCGGTGCCGTAACTGTTCTAACACAGTCAAGTTGCTCTGAAACGCCCCGACCTGCTCTGACTATAGTTTTTTTGTACACCGACAGATAGAGCCACTGACAGCGACCTATCTGATTTCTCGACATAGCCAACCGTGACTTATACCTCGTCCAACAAGAGAAAAACAGGGCGTGTTTCCGGTCTGATATCGACTACTCACTCATCCGCAATGCTTTGTGGGATCTCTCCTTCAGCGGCTACACAAGTCAATTTCTAATGGCGTCGCCGTGCAACAGCTCTTCAGCCAAACAAGGAAAAACTATTCACAGCCAGGCTAGGGAGATTGTGTGGAACGTATTTTGCTACTTAAAAGGAAAACAGTGTTTTAAAAGCTCATCTGCCTTGATAGAAGAAACTTCCAAGGCAACGCAAGTTTCTTTTTCTTGCGTTCGAACAATTGTTCAAGAAGGAAACGAAGCGTCTTCATGCGAAGCTACCACCCCCTCTCCTCACTTTTCGACTCCTGGAAAGAAAAGGCCCAGGGAATCTCGAACAACGAATCTGGATGACTTTGACCTCTCGATTGTACGAGCATGTGTATCCGAAATACACTCAGAAGGTAATTATCCTACTCTGAAAAATGTGTACCAGAAATTTAGAGAAAAAAACTGACTACGTCGGATCGAGAACTTCCTTCGCCACCATTATGCATGATAAATTGCATATGAAGTATGGCAAAATCAACCACCGTCAATTTTACATCGAGCGGACAGATGTTATCGCACAACGACATCGTTTTTTAAGGCAAGTACAAATGCTACGCAGGGACCCCACACGTACTTTCATATATCTGGATGAAACGTGGGCTAATGCACACCATGGCCGTGAAAGACGACGGGAAAAGCTGTGCTCAACCAGGGAGCTCGGAACCCTACCGCGGGCGTTTCATTCCTACGGGTAAAGGCTCCCGTCTCATTCTTTTGCATGCTGGAAGCGATAAAGGGTTTGTGAACGACTGCTGTTTATTATTTCGGTCAAAAAATAAATCCGCAGATTACCATGACGAAATGAATGAGGATTGTTTTCATGAATGGTTTAGAACAAAACTGCTGCCAAATATTCCGAAAAATTCAGTAATCGTCATGAATAATGCCCCATATCACTCGGTGGAGAAGGCCAAAGCGCCGTGCAGCAATACAAGGAAATCGGATATGATAGAGTGGTTGGCCCTACGAGGAATACCTACCGAAGCAAAAATGTCAAAAGGTGAGCTGTACGATGTTATCAAACAATACAAAACAGCAAAGCGCTATGTTATAGATGAACTGGCTAGCGATGCCAGCCATTTAGTGATAAGACTACCTCCTTATCACTGTGATCTCAATCCCATTGAACTTACTTGGGCACAGGTAAAAGAATATATACGGAAGAAGAATACAACTATCAAGATTGCTGATGTTGAAAAACTAACGAGAACGGCAATTGATAATGTAACTCCTGAAAATTGGAGAAAAGCGATAGAACACATTTTGCGTGTGGAAGAACGATATTGGGAAACGGACTGTTTGATTGAAGATCAAGTGGAGCCTTTAATAATTCATGTTACATTAATGGAGAAGACAGCAACAGTGAAAAGGAAGAAGAGTGGAATGACATTAACGTTCTACCACAATCTCCTTAGCCTGAATTTAGATATAATTCAAAAAGTCTTTTTCAAGACTATACATTCAAAGGCCATTCTCATGGCCAGCAAATAAACGAAAGAGATATCGTTAACTGTAATGGAAAACGTATTAAAAAAATAAAAAATAAGATAACATCTTTAATAAAACCTTATAATTCTTTAAAAAAAACAAAAAACATGTCATTAGAATGTATAAATATTTAAAAAAAATGATGGTTAAACAGACTGCACGTTATTACCTTAAAATAAGTAAACGATATATAGAAAATTGAGTTAAAAGACAATTTTATCAAGTGTACAATTATTTTAATTATAATTAAAGCAAAGCAACTGAATAATATTAAAGCTTCTGCTGTAATATTATAAAGCGCTTCTTCAATGAGACATGAGACAGAAGTGAGTAAGCGCATGAGGCCCCCTTTCTCTGATTGGCTAATCTGAAACTTCCTGTGACACACCCTGTTTTTCTCTTGTTGGACGAGGTATAGAGGGGCAGCAATGTAATTTGTGATGTCAAGGTCAAGTTTGATTGAAAGATTCATAACACATAATTGCTTATTACTGGAGTCTGATGGTGATTTAGCAATGTAAGTAATCTGAGAGATGTACATACAGTAGAATCCCATTAATACGTGTTTCAAGGGACTGAGCAAAAATTACGTATTATCCATGATCACGTATTATCTGGGATTGAAAAATTGTTTGCCCATTTGTAAAAGTTTGTCAAAGTATTGTGTTACAAAATAAGCTTGAGAACGTGCATGTTTTTATACATGTTCGAACTAGGAACGCTGCATGGCTGTACATGTGTGTGTGATAGCCCAATTGGTAGAAGCGTCGACCATGACTAGTCGAGGTTCCTGGTTTGAATCCAGGCTGCAGAATTTTTCTATCTATTTTCTAATTAATATTATTTACCTGAAGTTTGGAGTTAGCTCCTGTTTAATTTCTTTATTTCTTATTATGTGTTCATCAAACTTTCTGGTGGTTTGGATAGGAGAAATTCATGATCTGTGAACCGAGTGTCCGCCTCCCAATGGGTTTCCATCTTAACAACTTGGTTGTCTTTAAGACACTTAGTGACAGCATGGCTGTACAAGTGCCTGCAATAGCCCAATTGGTAGAGGTGTTGACCATGACAGTCGAGGTTTCTGGTTCGAATCCAGGTCGCAGAATTTTTCCATCCATTTTCTAATTAATATAATTAGCAGCATAACATGAAGTTTTTTAAACCCTGTAGGATGAATCAGATTTCCGCAGGTAAAAGTAATGAAATTTTGTGTGGATATATCTGCTTTATGCATCAAAAGGGTTAAATTCTGTATCCCACTGAGCTGGTTATCAAAAAAATTTCATATTAATGCACTTTTTTTTAATATTAATTTAGGTAAATCTTACATTATGGTAAAGCTATGCCAATAAGTACATAACATATAAGGTGGTGGCAAGAATAGCCGAGGGGGGGGGGGGGGTATTTTAACCTTCTTTCATCTGTTCTTGGTGGTGGTATATTTGAAAAATTACCATGTTTGTTTTGAAGTTTGCCATGTGCAATTTCTTTTTAATTACATAAAGTATTTATCTTTCAGCTTTTTCATTAAAATTTTTATTATACAGGGTCTTTATAATTAAAGTTCCATTTTGACATGGCCATAAAAAAAAACTACTGGACCAAAAGCTATAATACTTGGTAATATTATACAAGAGGGCATGGGAAGTTCATACCCACCAAAAAAAAAAAAAAATTAGTTCAAAAGGTCACCACCAGCATGGAATGGCGCTCTATGCAATATTCGTATACGAAATTAGACACGAAGACACAAGTTAACAATGTGGTTTATGCACATGCGCTTTACAAATCATTTGGTTTTCAGAAATAAGAAAGGGAGCCTCGTTGTCAGTACACCTCATTTGTTACTAGTCAACGATGCCTGCTACCATGAAAGACCATGCGTTTTTGGTTAAATGTTATTATGAATGCAACAGCAATGTACGGCAGGCTTTGCAACATTATCGTACCGTTCAACGAATACATGTACCTTGGGGACCAATGACACCGCAGAGTTTGAAGAAGATGATGACAAAGTTTGAAGCTACAGGTTTGTTATCGGTAGCACCTGACCGAGGAAAGAAACCCTACTCTGAGGCAACCGTGGAGGCTGTTTCAGTAGCCGTAGAGGAAGCAAAAATGAAAACCTCACAAGGGGTGTGCAGCGTAAGTGCTGTTGCACGTCGAATGGACTTACCACTGAGTACGGTGTACAAGATCGTACGTAAAGTGCTGCGGTACTACCCATACAAAATCCACCTTGTCCAACAACTCAAACCTAACGATCTTCCTCGTAGAGAAACCTTCGCATTGGAATTCCTTGCACGGATGGAGGTGGACGAGCATTGGCCATGGAACATTTTGTGGACGGACGAGGCCCCTTTTTACCTGAATGGGGATGTCAACACCCATAACTGCAGGATTTGGGCTACCAGTCCCCCTCATGTTCTCCACCAAATTCCATTGCACACCGTGTGGTTTGGTATGACAGCAAATGTCATTATTGGACCGTATTTTTTTGAAGAGCAGTCGAGAGATGGACTCGTGACATGCACTGTGACTGCTGCTCGCATGGCGTTGATGCTAAGAAGTTTTGTGATACCAGAACTTCAGCAACGTGGCATTTTAGACACAACGATTTTTATGCAGGATGGGGTTCCACCTCATATTGGTACATGTGTGAAACAGTTACTTCAGCAACATTTCACAGATGAATGGATTATAGGCCGAAACTTCCCCCTTTCTTGGCCACCCCAGTCACCAGATATCAACCCCTGTGACTTCTGGTTCTGGGGTTACCTCAAAGACACTGTTTATGGTGATAACGTCAGGAATTTGGCGGAACTGAAAGATGCGATACGCCGCCAGGTGCGCAACATTCCTCCTGATATGCTACGAGCTACAGTTGAGAACGCACTAATCAGGTGTAACCTGCTTTCAGTAAATGGTGGAAGCCACATTCAACATGTAACTAATTTTAGTAACGATTAACTAATTTCGTATATGAATATTGCATAGAGCACCATTCCATGCTGCTGGTAACCTTTTGGACTATTTTTTTTTTTGGTGGGTATGAACTTTCCATGCCCTCTTGTATAATATTACCAAGTATTATAGCTTTTGGTCTAGTAGGGTTTTTTTTTATGACCATGTCAAAATGGAACTTTAATTATAAAGACCCTGTATATTACTACTGTGTTTATAATTTATTTAAGAATTATATCACTTATTTTTAGGTTAGTCAAGTCACTTATTTTTTGATACGTACTGAACCGAGGATGACATTAGTTTTGATTTTTGATACAAGAAAATCTGAAAAAGATTCCTACATCACCAGTTTTATGACTACATTTGCTAATGATCTGAGATGTAGTCGAATTTTTGTTAGTCTTAAATCTGGTGCCAAATAATACGGTAAATGGTAAATATGTAAATATATGTTGTTTTTATGTATTATACTTCATTGAAATTATTCCATGATTTCTTCATAACATATCCCAGAGCAGTAATTTTTTTTTTTTTTTAATAATCCCCAAAATGATATCATGAAATCATTGAACCAAAATTTTAATGGTGCTTAAATTTTTCAGTTCAGTTAAGCTTGAATCTTAAATTTGAAGAAATGATTGCAAGTACACATTAAAATTTTATAAAATATTGTTCACTTTTTTAAAATAAATTTATTCAGAAAACCTTAGCATGCATTATTTTAAATGAACATTTTATGTACCATATATAAATGTGTCAATACATTTAAGTCATTTTGAAAAGCCTGGTCAACTTATCGCAGATTTATGCTGTTTCTATAGAATTTTGAATAAATGTACGAATAAAATGAATGTTTTAATAAATGTCAAATATTCAATAAATAGTGTGCATGTTTTTTCAGCTTAATTTCTATTTTTATAAATTCTCATTCTTGTTGTTGTTTGTTTTTCACTATTTTCTTTGGAAACAATAAATAATGATTGTGAGAATCTGATACAGTGACAATGTTTTAATTATTTTATTTTGTTCCTTGCAGACAAGGGAAAATATGGGTGGTCCTATACTTATATGATGCACCTTATCAGCATATGTCCAGAAATGGACAGTTTGTCTGTAATAGAGCAATTAGTATAGAACATGGCATTACTGTGGCAGTAATTGTGTCAGTGTTAGAAAAGATATTTGAAGTGGTTTCCTTGGGATGCAGTGCAATCATTCACATGTCACATCATGGGTTGTCTCCTCGCTGAAATGTTTTAGCCTGTACCCGAATAGTGTCACATGCTGTTCAAGTGTCATCACATCAAGAGCAGTTACGTTTACAGAACATTTACTGCCAAGTAAGAGTCAAGGGGGTTTAAAAAACTGCCACTTGTGTTCACCTCTTCTATCAAAGGATCCCTGTCCAAAGATGGTTGCAAACGTTTTGTTTTTCAGGTGGTGCTGTCAGTCGGGGTAATTTTCTTGGTGCAGCCTCTCGATCATTCCCATGGTGCTTCTCCATATGTGAAGAAGACCTTCTCGGCTTGTTCCCGACATGAATACCGAACTATTATACCTCTGCTGCACGATCACTCAAAAGTAACTCTGCAACAGAAAAAAAACCCAAAAAACTTGTTTTTATTACACTACGTGACATTGAAAATGCAACACCATGAACAGGCAGAGAAATACCGTATTTACTCGATTCTAATGCGCCTTAGAATGTAAGGTGCATGCTGATTTTTGAGACCTTTTTTGAAAAAAAAAATTATTCCTCGAATCTTAGGCACACCAAAAATCAAAATCAACATGTTTTAGTGCAATATGTACATATTTTTATTAAACAATATCAGCAAAATGACCTCAAAAAGTGCACCTTAGAATCGAGTAAATACAGTATGCAAATTTCAGGGTTGCTCCAGCTCGCAAAGATATAAAAATGATGTGAATTGCGCAGCTTTTCTGCACATTTTGAATGTGATATAAGGGAAGGAATTTGCATAATTGGCAGTACTTCTGGTACTCTGTCTTGTACAGAAATTGTCTTCCAATTTTTTTTCTGGTTGCTGTGGAAATGTTTAGTTGCAGAGAATGCCAGGACGTCATCAACCAAGGCAGTTCCAGCAGACAAGCGATTTCACGAAGGGTATGGCGATCGGGCTCAGAAGGGAAGGTTGGTCGTTTTGTCGAATCGCAGCAGACTGCAACCTATACACGTCCACGGTGCATTGGCTATGGCGAAGATGGGCGGAACAAAGGAATGTGGTATGTTTGAAAGGTTTTGGTGCGGCCCCAGCGACCAACTTGTGGACAGTCGCATCCGCCAGCAAGCTTTGGCAAACCCCCAGGCCACTACCGTCAACGTCTTGCAGCATGTTCAGTACACCTTAGATGCTCCCATATCGTCCAGGACCAGTATTCGTCGATTGGTCGCCAGCGGCCTGCACTCATATTATCCATTAAGAAGACTGCCATTGACCTCACGTCGCATGTTTGCAGTGGTGTCGAGAAAGAGCCACATGGACAATGGAATGGCACAGGGTGGTGTTCTCAGACGAGTCACGTTTCTATTTCAGCAGTGACGGTTGCCGTGTAAGAGTTTGGTGCCAACATGGTGATAGGTCCAATCCGGCCGCAACTGTGGAACGGCACACCATGCAACAACGCGGCATCATGGTTTGGGGCGCAATCTCCTATAATAGCAGGTGACCTCGGTCATTATTGATGGTCCCTTGACGCCACCCTTCCTTCAGCGTGTGTCTAGTGCCTTTTACCAGCAGGATAATGCCCGACTGCACACAGCATGGATCAGACAACTTGCCCTGCAAGTACACAGGTGCTTCCCTGGCCAGAAGACAAACTTTGGCAAATGGTTGGCAGGGAATGGACATCCATCCCTCAGGACACAATCCGCATGCTCATTGACTCTGTACCTAGAAGTATCGCCACCCACGGGAAGATCACACGGTGTTGTCGCTCAGTGTATAGGTGTATCATGTTGTAATAAACATCACTTACTGTTCATTGCTGTTGTTTTCTGTTTACTGATTTTTATCATTTTCTATGCACACGTTCATGGTGTTGCATTTTCAATGTCACATAGTGTATTATGGAGGCATGACATAATGCATACAATTATTGTCATTTCCATGGAAACTATACATTTCCAGACATATGGTGATATAAACTTTTATGTTTCTTTTCTTGTGAGGAATCACCCACTGAGGTTTGTCACTATTGTTTTAGTTCGCCAGGTATAGCAACTGCTGTTGTTCTTTAGAAACTTTTTTTTTGTTGTTGTTCCTTTATATAAGTATTTCGTATCTGCTTTTTTTTTTTTTTATAGTTTGCCATTTCTGTTAATATGATCAGCCAACTTGTTTTCATTTAGTTTCTGACATACAAAGTCTTTGAATGGCTATTTGCAGATGATATCAAATGGTCTAAATGTTGAAGCCTTTACCAGCTTAAAGTTGAGGGAAAAGATCCAAATTCATAAATAAATGATTAAATAGATAAATAAATAAATAAAAAACATATATCCACCTTTTTCCAATATAGCCGGGTTTTTTTTCTATTCGACATCAGCTTTACGACAAAAGGTTCCATTACCCCTGTGCATTCTGAATTTTGACACATGAAATCAGTTTAACACATTAAAATTTGCACCTACTTCCAGTTCCTGAAGAAATCGTATCCATTGGGCCAAATGCTCTTGTTAAGTGCTTCTGCTTGCTTGTATGTTTGCACGGACTGAAACTTAATACGGTGACCAGGCCCGTTCTTAGGTGTTATGCGGCCCTACGCGGGGGGCTCCGCCCCCCTGGAAGCCCCCTCACGTTCGGGGCCCTACGTGGATGTGTAGTCAGCGTATGCCTAAGAACGGGCCTGTGGTGACCTCTGCAAAACCAAAAGTAAAAAGGTAGCTAAGCTGCTTGAAAAGTTATTAAGATATTGACAAATATAAATTGAGACAAAAGAATATTTTGAGCTAAGTTCAAAATTTAATTTTTTAATTTA
This sequence comes from Rhysida immarginata, assembly GCA_023313115.1. Classification (NCBI taxonomy): domain Eukaryota; kingdom Metazoa; phylum Arthropoda; class Chilopoda; order Scolopendromorpha; family Scolopendridae; genus Rhysida; species Rhysida immarginata. The sequence goes on from JAHWFO010036886.1 coordinate 6,252,349, forward strand.
AATTTTTAACCTAAAAATTAAATCTGAAATACAGTCGATTCCGGTTAATCGGACCATATCGGGGAGCGATCATTTTGGTCCTATTAACCGGCTGGTCCGATTACACGAACATGCCCTATGTTACAAGATGGGACGTGGGACGTGCTATACGTAAATATTAAAATGTCATTTAAATACTATAATAATAATAATAATAATAATAATGATAATAATAATAGTAAAACAATACATGTACCTTTATAGAGTGGCACTTGTATGGCAAACATACAAACAAGAACAACTGTTGCTTACGAACTTTGTTCATTGAAAAATAAATTTACAAACAAATTTTTTCAGCCGACATCAAGTCCCGCCGTGGCAGTTTGCCAGGGGAGACCAGACACGCATAGTTCACTGAATAAAGTGTTCGTATGAAACCTTGGTTGGTGTTTTTGAAGCAAAAAGGTGGTAAAATGATAGCTTTCCTTGGGAACTTTAATGCTGATTGACAGGAAGGAGTTACACGTGATGCTGTTACCTTCTTGTTTACGCTTGACTTCATTTTGCCGAAAAGCGGAGATCACTGCCTGCTACTAGGCGGTCCATTTCAGGAAAGAAAGTGGTGGGCGTGTTTACCTCCCACTGGTTTTGCTCTTGTCAATACAGTATAGTACTGTACAACTTTTCTGACTTCCTGACCTTTTATAAAATATAAAAGCATAAATTCTCCTGGGAATTTTATTAAGCATTTCTCCCATATTTCGCTGACCTGCTTTACATCCGCTCTACGCAAACAACTTATGGCTTAATTTTCTTATTCGCTCTCGCGTTCTATGGTCCGATTAAATGGAATTTTGGTCCAAATAAGCAAACAATATTAAGCTCATGTAATAAGATTTGTTTCGGTTCTTTAGGATTCGGTCCAAATAAGCGGCTGGTCCGATTAACTGGAATCGACTATATTTAAAATGCAGGGTGAGTCTAAAGTCTGTTACCCGCTATACAATTTCAAAACGAATGGAGATACAACAAATCTGTTGCAGGCAACATATAGGAAGTTAGGTAGGGGCTAAACAATGGTGGTGTCAAATTTTACCTTTGACCTTGAATTTTGCACCTTGCAATTAGTTACTTTGTGACCATTACAGATAGAGAAAAATTTCCAATTGTGCAGTGATGCTGTAAACCTCAAAATGCTGATTTTAACAAAAGTAAGTGTAAAGCGCTGTTTGTTACTCTTCAAAGAATTATGTTGGACTCTAGACATTGTGACGTTTCACGTGTTTTTATAGAGGACTTGAATATTAATGAATTCATGTTAATGATAATTATTTTGATTGTCTTTCAAAGTGAGGGTTATCAGACTTTATTTGATGTATTAGCGTTGTGTTCATAAGAGTTTGGCAATTAGAATAACCCATTGTTGTATTAATGAACAATTATGATGTTAGATAAGTAATTTTTGCAATGAGCTCTCATGTGGAGGGGATGTTCAAACCAGGAGGAAATAGTAATCATTGTGTAGTCTAATGAGTTAGAATAACATTGGTCTGTGGAATGACTGATGAGAATATATATTTTGATGAGTAATGATCAATCTCTTTTATGAGATCAAGAGTAAAGGTGATTTTATTGAACAAACATGCAATTTTAATGTTATCACTTTCGTTTTGTGTTCTTTTTTGAGAATGAGAGTGAGGCCGGATGTTGGAAAAAGGATAAATAGAGGTGCTGAGAAAAGGGGGGGGGGGTGAGTCGAATATCCCTGAGCTCCCAAGTTCATGGCTGAGCTCGCTTGGTTTAATGTATGTTTTGGGGAGGGAATCTTCCGAACCTGATGCTTCGATGATTGTATGCTTCAAACGATTGGGGATCAGGCATTTGTGAGGCAACCTTCTCCTTGCATCTTCATTAACTGGGGATGACCCACCAATAAATATACTTGGTAAAGATGTGTGAAGGGCGATGCCCTGCGAACCCATTCCGGCCAAATTATTTCTTGCAAACTTTAAATTCAAAATTCAAGTAGAGTAGGCATCACATGTAAATCTGATTAACGTTTATCAGATTCCGTATTTTACTTTTGGGCGTTTTCTTTTATTTTGAAATATCAAATTAGATGAATTCAAGCGGGGAAGTGATATTATGTGATACTCCCTAATACGAGAATATATTGATGAAGTGAGTTGAATTCCAATTAAGATGATGATGATGTGCAAGTTCCCCCCATTTATGTGAATAAGATGGCAAAATAATCAAACCATGGAGATAAGAATTAGATGTTCTGCGATATGGAAATTAATGGCAATACACTGAGTAAAACCACATAGTCAACCAGAGAGAAGATTACTACAAGGATCCAAGTTGATTGAGAAGGCATCAGAGAATCTACAGGCTACGCATAGAATTTAGGAGATTGTGCAGATATCCGTTGAACTTGCAAAAGACTCATAAAGCAATTGATCCAGATTCCTGTATCAAAGCAAAGTGATTAGTATTCAGCCAGGAATTTAGTGTGTTCTTCAAGAAGTGAAATTTAGTGTTGTGCTCGATATTGTGTGTGCCCTTGGATATATAGATATATTTTAAAGTGATTAAGTGTAGTGTTACAAATATGGATATAGAGAATTTGGCTTAGTGGACAAGAACTGTAAGTTAATAAGTTTTCTTTTCAAGACCTGCTTTGTTGTTTTTGAATTATAGTATTAATGGAAATTCATTGATAAGATTGTGTGAGAGTTTACATAGACTTGTCACAGTAGCAAAATATTTATAATGAGTTAAGATTGATACAACATTTACATATTGTTGAGCTTTAAATTAGTAAGATAATTCTTTAGATTAAAAGTTAATCAGCAGCTGCATTTAGAATTTAGTCATATTTAATCCAGTTGAATACATATAGAATATTAGAATTAAGATTTAGTATGTAAGTTCATTAGTATTTAGTCACTTCTTTTGAATTGATCTTGATTTTCTTGAAATAAAAATTTTTTTTTTTTTTGGATTTCAAAAACCTTGCCTAATTATTTCAATTTGAAGTAACTCACTCTCGAGTTAATTTTATTAAATTTAACGAACCCGACTCTCTGACTGTTGATTATATTGGAAGATTTCTGTTTTGTTTCATAAGACTGAGCTAGTCTGTTCTTCAGAGGGGAGGTCATTACTATAATCAATTGGTAGAAGTCACAACATTATAAATAAAAGTTTATTCAGTGTAGACATTGACACTAAATGCAGGTTAAATCGAGTTGGAAACTTAAATTCTAAATACATTAACTATCTAGGCTTATATCAGGCAGTTAAATTAATACATGTAAATTGGGATGACTTACATAGTATTCAGACAATTATTTAGAGTATATACCACCAAATTTATACCATGAATAAAAAATAGTTACAAATACCATTTATAAAAATAGTTACAAAAAAATAGTTACAAATACAAAAAATGAGTTACAAATAGGAATAATTTCCCTCGATAATTTACCTCAAATACCATTAACTTGCTCAAAGATAAGAAGCATCTTCATAAAAAATGGAAAAAACGAAATCTTTTGAAATATACAGGGTGAATTCACAAAGTTTCAAGACAGGTCTCAGAACATATTAAACATTTTTGTATAGTGTTATGGATAGAGACAAAGAGACTTACGCAGATGGTGTCGATACAAGAACTGATTTTTTATTTCCAAATTATATTTACAGTTGATTTAAAAAGAAAGAGATATGGTTGCAATGTCTTCCGGGTGACGTACGAGTGCTGCTTCACGAAACTGAAAAAAACCTCCGTTGACGATCTGATAAAGAAAGCCGACACTTTAATGGAGGCCCATCATATAGCCAAATGCTTGTCTCAGCAGTCTCACAGGACTCCGACGAAGACACTGACCACGTAGCAGCCGTAAGAGCCCCACACTGGAAGAAAAGAAGCGACAACCACGTCGCGGATTCATCACACAGTCTGGAATCTGCAGTTACCACAACCGATTTGGCGATTCAGTACGAACATGCGTCCAGGGATGCAAATGGCGACCAAAAAACGTGAAATTTGGCCGCGCATAGGAAGCGTGGCCAACCTCGAAACGACAATACAGCAAGCCACGGAGGCCAACAGCGCCGATCACTCTAAAAAGGACTTTACATTCAAGACAGCATCTCTAAATTATGATTCCTGATCGACACAGGTGCATTCCGTTCCATTTTCCCCGCATCCGACAATGAAGAACAGGCCGTGACCACAGACAACTTGGTGCAGCTCGTTGCCGCGAACGGCACGCCGATAAAGACGTATGCGGAACGAAACATGGTTGTAAACTTTTTGGGCCGGACCTATAAGGGGAATTTATCATCGCAGATGTTCGGAAACCCCTCCTCAGACCCGATTTCTTAACGCATTATAATTTATAATAAATTATTAGTGGACGTGGCACAGAGACGGATGATCGACGATTCTTTCCGACCCTCCCACCTCCAGCCTACAACAGAAATCGAAGTGAATGTAATGAAATCAGCTTTTGCCGTTTCCGGGAAGGAAGGTTCAACAACGTCATCAACGAATTCCCCAACGTTTTTCAGCCGGTACTATGAAATACGACAGGTGCCACGGCATCTGTAATTCATTTATACAGTTATATAAAATTAAATATATATATATATAAGATTAAGTATTAAATAATGTTAATATATAAGATTAATATATTAAATAAACAAAACATCTACTGGCCATTACGTCCTTTTTGAACTCATTGGCCCCCTTGCTTTATATCCTATTGGTTCTTGTATGTATTTATGCTCATTGCTTAACTTGTACCACTGTTCTGTATATATAAAGGCTTGCATGCCTCTTGCTGTATATCCTTGACAAAGCCGGGAATGAATGGCGAAACTAGTTGGAACTCCTGATGTCCCTCTGTTATACTGTAAGGCCACCACCTGTTTAGTTAATAGGAACAGTATTATGATCCATCCTTCCACCGATTAATATATTAATAATATATATTAATATATAAGATTACATATATATGTAAATATGCAGCTGTTTGTAGGCTAACCAGTAGAAAACAATAGAATGGTAGCAGTGGTAAGGCGTTTTCAATGCTAAAAAGGCTTTCTTCGCCCTCCTCCTTTACTGCGGTGAAACTTGGAAACTGTCGATTGAACAGGCTGTTATCTACACTATATGATCACAAATATCCGGGCACATGCACGTTTGCGCTCTAGCCACGATTTCATGGAAATCAATAGGGCGTTGCACATCCCTTTGCCCGAATCACAGCTTCCACCCTTCGGGGAAGACTTTCCACCAAATGTTGGTAGGTACTTTCCGGAATGTTCCTCCATTCCTCCCGAAGAGCGAGAATCAGTTCAGGTACAGAAGTTGGCCGATGTGATCTGGCCCGCAAGCGTCTTTCCAATTCATCCCACAGACTCTCTATAGGATTGAGGTCGGGACTTTGTGCCGGCCAACCCATTTCTTCGACCCCTGAGTCCGCAAACCACTGCTGTACACGCCTCGCTTTGTGGCACGGAGCATTGTCGTGTTGGTAGAGAAATGGCCCGTTTCCGAAAAATTGCCACAACGTTGGAAGTGCACAGTTGTCCAAAACATTCAGATAACGGTCGGAGTTCATGATTCCTTGCACAGGAACGAGCTGGCCCAGTCCGTAGCATGAAAATGAGCCCCACACCATGACTCCTCCTCCTCCGAACTTCACTGTGGGCTCTGTGCACTCGGTAAGAAGCGTTCTCCAGGTATGCGCCAAACCCAAAGTCGTCCATCGGATTGCCAGAGTGTGTAGCGAGATTCGTCTGTCCACATTACACGTTTCCATTGGTCCATTGTCCAGTTTCTGTGGGCTTTGCACCACTCCAGACGTCGCTTGGCGTCGACCCTGCTGATGTGGGGCTTGTGGGCAGCAGCACGGCCATGGAATCCCATCGTGTGCAGTTCCCGACGAATTGTCATGGTACTGGCATCGTTTGCAGAGGCGTTTCGAAACTCTGTGGCAATTTTTTCCGCCGAGGACTTCCGGTTGCTGCGGGTGACACGACGAAGCACTCGACGGTCTCTGTCCGTTAGTTTCTTGGGTCTACCGGTTCGTTGTTGAACTGTTGTTGATCCCCGGGTCTTCCATTTCATAATGACATCGCCTACTGTTGACTTGGGTATCTGAAGAAGGCTGGAAATGTCACGCACGGACTTGCCGCATAGGTGACATCCAACGATGGTTCCACGTTGGAACTCACTGAGCTCTGCCGAACGACTCATTCTTGCCAATGTCCAAGCAGAGTTGTGTCTGAAGGTGTGGAAAGCTATTTAAATGATGTGCAAGTCATTATCATGTGACATTGGGCCAATCGATGATCTGTGAGGGGTGTCCGGATATTTTTGATCATATAGTGTATATAGTAGGCTGTGCGCACGCACTTTTCAGCAGCATGCTCAGGCCTTGTTAATCTCGAAGGCCTCGGTTGAGAGTGTATTAATACACATACACACCGTTTTAACAATGGAATCGTTGTGTGGCTATGTGTGCTCAATTTTTTTGTTTTCTCGGTTTATTTTGAAAGAAACAGAATTTAGCATTTTCTTATTTTGGAAGCACCAATAGTAGCTTTAGATGAGTAACATAATTCAATTTGGTGTGAACTTGTGAGGTACATGTTCAGGTAGTTCCCTTGTTAGTTTCGGCCAAAGTTCGAGGGGCTAAAGCTATTTCCTTGGCTTACATTCGCATTGTTCAATAACAGCTTACAAAATATGCTTTAAATATGTCTATGAACTTAAAAATTTGGGCAGAAAACATTTTTATTTTGAAGGAAAATTTAAAGTTTCTTATTTAATGGTCAGGTGATTGAGCATGTTGTTTTGTATATAATGTATTATTACAGCTACATGGCATTAAATGAAAGCAAAACTTACACATGAAATATGAGAGATAATTTACTGCATGAATATTGTAAGCATAATACAGTTGTTGCCACTTAATGTAGACATCTTTAATACGGCCACCCCAGCTCTATCCGGAATTTTCTGTTTCCTATGTAACAAATTTTCGCTCTAACTACCCACAAGCCGCTTAATATGGTCATCTGTTTTCAGAGGTAGTTCATGAATTCTACTTTTTCATCTCGTCTCATTCCGGATAAATGAACACTCTGCTTATAATATCCGTGGTTGAAATACCACTCTGCTTATAATAGTAAAATCTCGTAGGCCGTAGTTGAAATACCCGCTTTCATGCATTTACAATGCCCAGGTGACAGGAATTTATTTCATAGCCTTACCGGATAGCACCTATGTTGCTAAGTTTCAACTTAGAAATGGGAAAGGGTTACCCTACACATCATCGAACCACATATCCTCGAAATCAGGCCACATTTCATCGAATAGTTTTAAAAATATGGTCCATGGAATAGAGGAATTTTTTTTTCTACCACTCTACCAAACCTCCACAGGGTAGTTGTTTACAAGTGGTTGATATTATAAAATCGGTACTTCTTTTAACATCGATTATTGTTTGTTTTTTTGTTAATTTATTGACTGAATAAAGGGAAACATCTATTTTTAAAAACATTTGAACAAATATCTTTGAAATTACATATACTGTTAAAACTACACGTCTGTAAGTTAAACAATATTAACAACATCAAAAGACAGAATAATTGAACTTTTAAAATTGTTTTTTTAAATAAAATTTTTATTTGAATTTTTTAGTTGGATCTGAATTCTTTTCTTTCAGTTCACAATAAAATCTGATAAGTGGATATACTTAATAAAATTGATAATATTTAATCTTTAAAAAATCGATTAATCGGTCAATAAAAATATCTTCGAGGCATGGCCAGAAATTTTATAAAACCAATTATGGTGCAGAAGATGAAGATTCATGACAGTGACCTAGTGACTGAAATACTGAAGAACTCAATGGATATGAAGTATCGAAAACCAAGATATCGTCTCTTTCCCGAACTACTTGAAGATGTGATAATCTTCTTTCTACTTGTTTTTTATTTCGTTTTTATTTTGTTTCTGACAATCGTCAATCTTATTTTCTTTTTTGTATAATATGGAATAATGCTTGGGTTGGTTAGGCTTCTTGACTACCTCAGTGTATTTCGTTTGGAATTTATTCTGGTTAGATGAGCTTTGTGAAAGCGCTGCTTTCGTCCCATCTGAAAAAATGTACACTTCACTGTTCGATTGTCGATTGTCTTTGAGCTTTAGTATAAAAGCTACTGTCCGTTTATCCGGCCGCCCGTCCGCCGTTTGCACGATAACTTGAAAACGGATTAACTTTTTCAAATTCTGTTTTCAGAAATATGACCATCAAAGTCTTAGCTCGGTCGTATCAACTTTTCAGAATTTTTCGTGGACCCCTTCAAGTCGAATTCACGCGAACAGTGGGTGTAAAGAATATCAAGACAAGAAAGTAAGCCTCCCGAGGAAGGTATAGGAAAGTAGCGGAAGCCCTGAATTCATCTATATTTTAATTCCTTCATCTGCACTTTTTAACCCCCCATTTTTTAAATCAAAAATTGATTTTCTTGAACCTTGTATTTAGAAAATATAAAAGAACACTATCTTCTTTCCTTTCTCAACCCTATATGTTGCCTAAATTTCTTAAGACCCAGTGATTGCCATCCCCACAACTCCAACCCTATTGGGACAAGTTTGCCCAAACTTTACAGTAATGTTGATCTTGCTTAGGGGAATCTGCATACCGAATTTCACTCCTTTTTATGCATAAATGCGCGTAGACCTTTTGGTCCCCTCTAATTGATCGGAAACGGTATCTTCACAAAATTTTAACTCGTGTTTATCAACGCATTACCTACAAAAATGGGCGTTTATCAATGTAAATAATGTCAATTCAAATAATAAAAAAATTTTTTTTTAAATTAAACACAGTGTTTTATATACTTTGTTAAAAATTTTGACAAAAATCTAGGCATTTTCACAAAAATGGGTATGAATTTTGAAATTGTAGATAGACCCTTTCAGTGGGATCCATTGGGGTTGGATTTGCGGGGGTGGCATTCACTTGGTCCTTAGAAGTATGGCAACACATGGCTTGTGATATATCATACGTTCGGAAATGATGAAAAAGGAAAGAAAATACGAGCTTTTTACATTACGTTCGAGAAAATTAATTTTTTGATTAAAAAACTTGAGGAGAGGTAAAAAATGCAGATAAAGGGTTAAAAATCCCTCCCCCCCACACCCGCTACTTGCCTTACCCTACGGGGGAGGGGGGGGGGGTTAATTTCTTTTTAATAAATGTATAAATTGTATTTCTACTTCACGGCTAAAGCTCCTCCTTGGAATGCTTACAAGATTTTATTTTCTTTATTAGGAGCTTTAGCATAAAAGCTACTTATAAAAATGCGCCCTTGGTCTGTACGTTTATCCGGCCGTCCGCCGTTTGCACGATAACTTGAAAACGAATTAATTTTATCAAATTCTGTTTTCAGAAATATGACCATCAAAGTCTTAGCTCGGCCGTATCAACTTTTCAGAATTTTTCGTGGACCCCTTCAAGTCGAATTCACGTGCTAAAACAGTGAGTGTAAAGAATACAAAGATACTGACATGTCATATAACAATCGATTTGTCAAGAAGGAAAAATTTGTTACTTTCTGTTCATCTTTTAAGCATTACTGACATCGGCGTCCGCACGTGAAATCGCTTTGTCGATGCACGATTGCTGAAGGGTTCATAATTTATATTATTCAGTAGCCGAAGAATGGAGCTGCGTATTGGTTTTATAATGTCTTAGCTGTGTACCCCTTCATAATTTCTACATTTTTTCAGGTAGAAGATTGAAATTTGGAATGTAGCATACTATGGGCATGCCCATCTGTACTATTTAGTTTGCTTTTGATTGGTACACTGGGGTCTGAATTACAGGGGTGGGAATAAGAGAGGACAAATATATGTGCTGTTTAGGTACGTAAAGGCGTGAAATTCGGTATCCATATTCCTCTAGGCAAGATCTACAGTACTATGAAGTTTAGGCCCAATTGTTGCAGGGGTGTCGGATTTGTGGGGGTGGTAGTCAGTTGGTCTTTAGAACTATGGCAACATATGGCATGTTATATGTCATACGTTCGGAAATGATGAAAAAGGAAAGAAGTTACCAGGTTTTTTACATTTTATACATATTACGTTCGAGAAAATCAATTTTCTTGATTAAAAAACTTGGGGAGAGGTAAAAAGTGCAGATAAAGGGGTAAAAATAGATGACCGCAGGATCTGCCACTTGCCTTCCCCTACTCGGGGGGGGGGGGGGGCTAATTTTTTTTTACTAAATGTATTTTTGCTTCATGCTAAAGCTCCTCCGTGGAATGTTTACAAGATTTTATTTATTTTCTTTATTAGGAGCTTTAGCAAAAAGCTACTTATAAGAATGCGCCCTTGGTCTGTACGTTTATCCGGCCGACCGCCGTTTACACGATAACTTGAAAACGGATTAACTTTTTCAAATTCTGTTTTCAGAAATATGGCTATCAAAGTCTTAGCTCAGCCGTATCAAATTTTCAGAATTTTTCGTATACCGAGAGTTGCTCGGCGATTTATTTCTAGAGTTGCTTTGTAAACGGCCACGTGAAACGGCGAAAATGGTAGAACAATCCTTGTATTTAATCTAGAATCCTTGTATTTAGAATAGATAACTCTTGCAGCAACAAATGCTGCATTTTATATTTACTTCAACGTAGGGGTGAACCCGATACCTCCCTCTACTTCTGCCAGTTTTTCCTTTTTCTATTTTAATAATAAAGGATAATGTCTTCATCACTTGAATCACTAGACATCTTTAACACGATAATAACAATAGCTTTAATCACAATAATGAAATTATAATTTAAACACAATGTTATAACAAAGCCGCGATAATCGAGAAGTGACTTTGCATGTGTTCCGAGGGAAAACGCGAGCATGATAAAGTTTCACTGAGTTTCATAAATTTTCAGTAGCGTCATGTGCGATTCACAGTTGGTAACTGGTTGGCGATTTGAGTTTCTAATTAGTTTGGTTTCTTTTTAGTCGCTTAGTGTGCGGAGGGCCTAATTGTTCCAGCGGGGGTGGCATTCGTATGATCGTTAGTACTATGGCAACATACGGCATGTGATATGTCATTCCGTCGGAAATGATGAGAAAGGAAAGAAGATATGAACTTTTTTTACATTTTTTGCACACTACATTCGAGAAAATCAATTTTTCAATTAAAAAACTTGGGGGAGGTAAAAAGTGAGATAAAGGGGTAAAAATAGCTGACCGCAGGGTCTGCGACTTGCCTTACCCTACTCGGGGGGATTAATTTCTTGTTAATGTATTTCTGCTTCACTGCTAAAGCTCCTCCTTGGAATGTTTACAAGATTTATTAATATTATTACAGCATTTACAGCATTGATTTAGTGAACAAATTAAAAAACACGGTTATCAAAGAAGGGGATATTTTGGTTTCTTTTGATATAGTTTCACTTTTTCCAAGTATTCCTATGTCTGACACCATTAACTTTTTGAAAGAAATTTTACATAAGAATAAGGTTCCGCAAAATATTTTTGACGAGTGTTTATTGTTAACCAGGTTATGCACCTACAATAATATCTTTAAATATAGAGATAAGGTATACAAAATGTTGGTTGGCACTCCTATGGGGTCTTGCCTTAGCCCCATTTTGGCAGAAATCTTCCTCAAGAATTTCGAAGATATTCTAAAGAAATCTGGGTTCTATTTTCCATCTTGTTGGTATCGATATGTGGACGATATTTTTACAATTTTCGATACCAACGTGTGCGATGTAAATGATTTTTTAAAACATATAAACAGTTTTTTCCCTACAGTCCAATTCACCATGGAGTTGGAAAAGGATCGAACTTTACCATTTCTGGACATCTTGATCATCAGGAACCATAACTCTCTATCATTCGACGTCTATCGTAAACCCTCAAACGGACTAAACTACATCCCGAGCGATTCCAGCCACCCATGGAGCCATAAGATGTCTACGTTCATATCTATGATCGACAGGGCTATTAACCTCCCTCTTAGTCCTCCACGTTTCAAAAAAGAAGTTGCCCTCATCCAGGAAATTGCTGCCAAAAACGGATACAATAATCGTACCATCATAGATCTGGTCAGGAAAAGGAAGTTTAAAAAATTCATGATGGACATCACCACCTTGAACAGGACTAAGAATAGGGGCAAATCGATTTCTTTACCTTACAATAATTCTTTAATTAGAGGTCTTAGTACAGTTTTTAAATCATTTGACATTTCTCTTGCATTTAGCAATCCAAACCAGGTCAGGAATCTATTACACAATCCAAAGGACAAAATCCCCCCATTATTGAAACCAGGGATCTATGAAATCAGATGTGCCAATTGCCCCATGCTTTACAAAGGACAGACTTTCAGGAATATCGAAACTAGGTTCAAGGAGCACATGGACCACAGAAAATTTGGAAGGAGTAATCAATCGTCTGTGGCCAAGCATTCTTTAGACACCGGACATGATTTCCCTTTAGACAATGTTAAGCTGATTATGCCAGTAAATCGAAAAAACCTTTTGGACGCTTTCGAAAGTATAGCTATTCAAAAAACTGATAAAAAACAGCTATTGAACTTAGATTCAGGACCCATTGGTTATTCTCCATTAATTACTTGGGTGAACCAGATAACCAATCAGAGAAAATAGTTGCTTATTTTTCTGATTGGTTGTTTTTTTTTTTCCTTATAATACCTTGAAAAATTTTCAAAGGTTAGTTCTCTCAGTTTTACTCGAGGTTCTCATCGGCTGTTGAATAATGAAAGCTTGGCTTTCGAAAAGTGCTTCCAGGTTGTATTTTTCTTGTAATTATACTGTTGTGGTTAAAGAGTTCATTTATAAATTATTCATTATATTTATATTTCCCACAACATTTTCAACACTGAATTTTTCTGTTACCATATCTGAAAGAATTGTTTTTCATATTTTGCATTGTAATTTGAAATTTCAAGGTTTTCATTTTAAAATAGGGTGGCCAGGTGTCCGGTTTTTGACCGGACAGTCCGTTTTTGAGTCATCTGTCCGGTTTTATCCTTCTGTCCGTTTCCCTTCCCCCAAATGTTCGGTTTTTTGGGCCGAACCTCAAATTTGGCAGTTTTTCCGACAAAAATTGCGATCGAAATGAAAGTTCAACGTTAAGAAGTCTCAAATTGGAATTGATTATCTTGACGTCACACCCTAGTCACACGAGGCGAACGAGAGACAGGCCAGGCAACAACTCCTAGAGAGAAGGCCTGCGGACAAAAGGTGTATACATTGTTACATCATCATCAAGCGGGCAAATTTAGGGCTTATATTGTAGAAATATGATTAACAATAGCCGCTTGATGATGATGATGTAACATTGTATATACCTTTTGTCCACAGATCTTCTCTCTAGGAGGTGTTGGGCCAGGGCACTCAAAAATCACCTGATCATCAGGGTCCAACAAAAGAAAAAACACTGATTGCTAAAATCCAAGATGGAGACAATGAAGGATGAATTGTGCTCGGACCCTGATGGTCAGCTGATATTTGAGTGCCCAGACCTGTCACTCGTTGACCTCGCTAGTCACATGGCATATGTTGATACAATCGAATTTGTATTGGCTATTACTTCAATGAAAGCAGTCAGCAACGGGCTGTTATTATTCAGTACTTTACCCTTCCAGAAAGACAATGTTTTAGACGTTCAGACTTTTATGAAAACCCTTTTGAAGACTTCCAACCCATTAAAGATGAACTATGTCGTGTCATTAATGAAAGGAAACTCAGTTTGTCCGGTTTTTTCAATGGGATCACTTGGCCACCCTAGTTTAAAACTTCGCTCAAAATACAAATTAAGTTTTTAAAACATTTTAATTAAGTTGGAGCGCTTGTTTGGGGCATTTTGGGGGGCAATTGTTCTAGGGGGGAGGCTGACCAGGGGGCAATTGTCCGGATACCATCAGCCACAAACGTCGCTTTTCACACTTAGGGGGGATTTTTAATATTTGCAGTAATTTTCTCCTGGTTTCAATGAATTGTTGTACAAAGTTTTGTGTGTCTGTGACAAACTGTGTGGATTTGTACAAATACACATACATACATGCATACAGTTTTAAATATATATACAGGGTCGGGACACATTAATATGACCACCTGCTAGTATCCGGAATATCCACCTTTGGCGGCCAGCACAGCAGCTAGTCGACGTGGCAGAGAGTCAATAAGTCCTCGGAAGGTGGTTGCAGGTATCTGGGACCATTCGGCGATCAGTGCATCCCGTAATTCCATCACCGTGCGTGGTGGAGGGTCCAGCTTGCGGACATGGCGATCGAGATGGTCCCACAAATGTTCAATGGGATTGAGGTCCGGGGAGTTTGGTGGTCATGGGAATAGCTTGAATTCATCCTCATGCTCCTCGAACCAGTCGTGGACAATTTTGGCAGTATGACAGGGAGCATTGTCCTGTTGAAAGATGCCATCACCCTGAGGAAACACTGTCGACATGAAGGGGTGTACCTGGTCTGCGACGATCGTCGGGTAACGAACAGCATTCAGTGTACCCTCCAGCGGTACCAGTGGACTCAGACCATACCACGAAATCATCCCCCAAATAGTCACATCTCCCTCACCAGCCTGTCATCTGCCAACGATGGTGTCGGGATGCCTGTTCTCAGTGCTTCCCGGCGAATTCTCCATCGTCCGTCCACTCTGTTCACTAGAAACCGCGACTCGTCAGAGAAAGCAACCCTTTGCCACTCGGCCGAAGTCCAATGGCGATAGTCCATTGCGAATTGGAGGCGTTTTCGGCGATGCCAGGCGTCAACATGGGTGCTGTTACCATACGCCTGCTCCGGAGCCCCAACCTCAAGAGGGATCGTTGCACTGTATTGGTACTGTCATGCCTAGTGGTCCCACTGTTCATTTGCTGTGTCAGTTGCTCAACAGTTGCACGCCGATTGGTCTTTGGCCAGGCGTCGTAACCAACGCTCGCCTCTAGGATCGATGGCCCGTTGGGCCCCACAGTTACCTCTTCGGTTGCTCGAAACTGTCTGGTTCGTCCAGTCGCGGTACACCTTCACAACGGCAGCCCTAGAGCAGTTCACAAAGGTGGCCGTTTCTGAAATGCTGCCCCCTTTGGCCCGATAGCCAATGATCATCCCCTTTTGGAGGTCCGACAGGTCACTTGCTCTGCCCATGAAGGCGACAATTGCTGTGTTAACGGATGCTACTACACGTCTGCTGTTGTCAGCTTTTAATGATATGCAATGATTTTTCATCTGCATACCATGGGACGTTCCAACATGTTCGAGGAGAGGTGGTCATATTAATGTGTCCCGACCCTGTATGTCCAGCTCCATATGTAAATAAACCATTAAGGAATGACATAACCAAGTACCGAAAGGTTAAACTAAACCATTCGCGGAGCTATATTTTTAAACAGCCCTATGTTACATTGTAAGTTTCTAATGGACCATACAGATATCATTACACCACGTACCTTTGAACCAATTTCGACTATCATTAATTTTACGTTATATTCATTCATGACACTTCATTCCAAATTGTTTGATATATTACATGCCATATTTTAGCATTGAAATTGCAAGGAACCATAATGGTTCCACTAAACCAGGTTCCTTGAAACCAATTTGGACTATCATTAATTTTACGTTATATTCATTCATGTCACATCATTCCAAGTCGTTTGATATATTACATGCCATATCTTATGATTAAAATTTTTTGAGGGTGTCATAAGGGTACCATTAGAGCACGTGCCATTGTTTCGATTACAACCTTTTTCAAAATGGTTCATTTCCTGAACCATATTTATCAATTGGCAAAATAGTAATTTATATCCGCTTCTATCTCGTCGTTACGATTTGCTTGAAATATTTCTTATTATGTCTCTCCATTGAAAATCGCTAGGTGGGGTCGTGAAGGTACCATTTGTGCATGTGCTATTGAACTGATTTAGATAACATTTGTGATTGGTTCGTGACATGTACCATATTTATCGACTGACGAAAATAGTAATGAATAAAATCTTGTAAACATTCCAAGGAGGAGCTTTAACAATGAAGCAGAAATACATATATACGTTTATTAAAAAGAAATTACCCCCCCCCCCCCGCCTCCCGACTAGGATAAGGCAAGTCATCTATTTTTACCCCTTTATCTGCACTTTTCACCTCTCCCCAAGTCATATGTTGACTGCCACCCCCGCAAATCCGATCCCACTGGAACAACTAGGCCTAAACTTCATAGTAATGTAGATCTTGCCTAAAGAAATCTGGATACTGGATTTTACGTCTTTACGTACCTAAATAGCACATAGAAATGTTGCCCTCTCTGAATCCCACCCCCGTATACCAGTCAAAAACAAACTAAATAGTGCAGATGGACATGCCCATAGTAAGCTACATTCCGAATTTCAACCTTCTACCTCAAAAAATGTAGAAATTATGAAGGGGACGGACTGACATTATGAAACCAATAAGTAGCTCCATTCTTATTCTACTTACGAGGGTCAGTCAAATGAAAACCTGAAATATTTTATTACAGCTCCTTTATTAGAGAAAGAGTTGGTACACTATTTTTCAGTGTAGTCCCCATCTTTTCGATGCATTTCCGTCACCGAGTCAGGAAGGCATGGATACCTCGCGAAAAAAAATCTTCATATAATGGAGATCTTGCTTATAGGAATTTGCATACCGAATTTCACTCCTTTATATGTATAAATACACCTAGTCCTTTTGGTCCCCTCTAATTTTCACCCCCAAAACTCCGACCTTAGTGGGCTAATCAAAACCAAACTAAATAGTGAAGGTGCACATGCCCATAGTAAGCTACATTCCGAATTTCAACCTTCTACCTCAAAAAATGTAAAAATGATGAAGGGTGATTCAAATCGTGTGTAAAATAATACCAATAAGTAGCTCCATTTTTCCACTGCTTAATAATAAGATTATAGATTATGAGCACTTGAGCAATCGTGCGTCGACAAAGCGATTTCACGTGCGCGCGCCGATGTCAATAATGCTTAAAAGATGAACAGAAAGTAACAGTGTATTCCTTCTTGACAAGTCGATTGTTATATGACATGCCAGTATCTTTGAATTCTTTACACTCACTGTTTTAGCACGTGAATTCGACTTGAAGGGGTCCACGAAAAATTCTGAAAAGTTGATACGGCCGAGCTAAGACTTTGATGGTCTTATTTCTGAAAACAGAATTTGAAAAAGTTAATCTGTTTTCAAGTTATCGTTCAAACGGCGGACGGACGGCCGGATAAACGTACAAACCAAGGGCGCAGTCTTATAATTAGCTTTTATGCTAAAGCTCCTAATAACCGCTTCTATCTCGTCATTACGATTTGTTTGATGTATAACTTAATATATCTTCCCATTGAAAATTGCTTGGCGTGAAAATAGAGGTACCATTTGGGCACGTGCCAATGAACCGATTTATATAATATTTGTGATTAGTTCATGCCATGAACCATACTCATCGACTGACGAAACAGATTTTTAAAATCATTCATAGCCTCGGAGGAGTTTGAGTTACAGACAGACAGACAGACACGTTTCCCCACACTGATAGCATAAAGCACCTTTCGGTACTTAATAAAATCTTGTAAACATTCCAAGGAGGAGCTTTAGCAGTGAAGCAGAAATACATTTATACATTTATTAAAAAGAAATTAACCTCCCCCCCCCCCCAGTAGGTTAAGGCAAGTAACAGATCCTGCAGTCATCTATTTTTACCTCTTTATCTGCACTTTTTACCTCTCCCCAAGTTTTTTAGTCAAAAAATTAATTTTCTCGAACTTAATATGTAGAAAATGTTAAAAAGCTCGTATTTTCTTTCCTTTCTCATCATTTCCGAGCGTATGAGATATCACGTGTCATATGTTGCCATAGCTCTAAAGACCAAGTGACTGCCACCCTCGCATATCCGACCCCAATGGAACAAATGGGCCTAAACTTCATAGCAATGTAGATCTTGCCTAGAGGAATCTGGATACTGAATTTCACGCCTTTACGTACTAAATAGCACATAGATATGTTGTCCTCTCTGAATTCCACCCCCTTAATTCCGACCCCAGTGTACCAATCAAAGCCAAACTAAATAGTGCAAATGGACATGGCCATAGGAAGCTACATTCCGAATTTCAACATTCTATCTCAAAAAATGTAGAAATTATTAAGGACTAACATTATAAAACCAATAAGCTGCTCCATTCTTCCGCTACTCAATAAACTTATAGATTATGAGCACTTGAGCAATCGTGCGTCGACAAAGCGATTTCACGTGCGCGCGCCGATGTCTGTAATGCTTGAAAGATGAACAGAATGTAACAATGTATTCCTTCTTGACAAATCGATTGTTATATGACATGCTGTTATCTTGGTATTCATTACACTCACTGGACTTGAAGGGGTCCACAAAAAATTCTGAAAAGTTGATATGGCCGAGGTAAGACTTTGATGGTCATATTTCCGAAAACAGAAGTTGAAAAAGTTAATCCGTTTTCAAGTTATCGTGCAAACGGCGGCCGGACGGCCGGAGAAACGTACAGACAAACGGCGCATTCTTATAAGTAGCTTTTATGCTAAAGCTCCTGATAACTACGGGGAACCAATTCCACTAAGGTGAAAGGTGAAAGGAGAATTTTTATGATGGGTGGATTCACATAGTGAAAATAAAAATAGAAACGGGCAGTGCTGGTTAGTTAATTGACAATATCAGTGATAACATCGAGTAATGGGTCTCTTTCGAATGATAATTGGTTGTTCAAAGCTTTGTCTGGTTCAGTCATATGGAATTTCCTAATTTCCAATGCTTCATACGTCAGAATCTTCTTTGGATCTTTTATCGTTCGTACAATGGTCATTATTGTATTTACTGGACCGAATTTATGTTTCTTCTTTATGAGGTGCTTCGAAAACGCTGATATTTTGTCTTCATTGATCCAGTACCTACGATGCATAGCAAACCAGTCTCTCTGAACGACCTCCTTGTACATCCCATGTAGTAGCATCCATGGATGTAAGTTTGTAAACACCGCATATTTTGGATTCAGGGCATATTTGTTGGCAGTCCTATATGCGATGCTCAACCGTGGCTGCGGAAAATCTGTATAGTAAAACTCCATCTAACTTCTCCATAACTGCGCTTGTTCGGCTTTCTCACCCTGCGTATGATTACATTGTTACTTAGTTTTAAGGACCATTAAACATATATGAATTGCATTTCTTTATAAAGAAAACAAAATAAAGCACTTGGAGCACGATGTCGCGTTGGAATTAGGCTTCGACCAATCGCAGTTAGGGAGAGGATAGCTGGAGTTTTACTATAATACTGCTGGTCTCCGGCCCTGTGAAGGTGAAGGTTGCAAATTTCTTTACCATATCTTCCGTCGCACCTTGTGTTGCATCTCCAGTCATATTCTGATTGTTGACCTGCAGCTTTTTCCTCCTGAAATTGGTATGAATAATTTCTTTGGGGAAATGGTTCCTTTTGGCAACTTCTTTTGTCAGCTGTATCTCGTTGTCCCTATCGATCTTGATGATGGGCTAGTAAGGGTCCGGGGCCTTACTAAAAATCAACTCCAAAGACTGGGCTAATGTAAGGGTGTTAGCTGCCCAAGAAATAAAGAAAATAAAGCAAGTTTCGAAAAACATCCCAGTCAAGGACTGCCACCCAAATCAGGCACAAGCTATCGGAACACAAAGCTTCGATAGTAGGAGCGTATAAAGGCAACGCGACAGTCATTATACACTGGTTGACAAAAAAAAGTGAAGCGTCCAGAAGGAGTGGTTGAAATTGAGTGAAACGAAATATGATGAAAGAACATGTGACTTTATTGTACTGATTATAATATGGGATGAAAAGGACAACGTCATCGGCCCCAATGCATCTCTTTATGCGTGTAATATGAAAATTTGTAGCAGGGAGATACGCAGTGGAATTGAATTACACAAACAGCGATCGGCTAATGAATGTAAAATAAAATCTTGTAAACATTCCAAGGAGGAGCTTCAGCAGTGAAGGAGAAATACATTTATATATTTATTAAAAAAAAATTATCCCCCCTCCCCCCGAGTAGGGTAAGGCAAGTAGCAGATCCTGGAGTCATCTATTTTTACCCCTTTATCTACACTTTTTACCTCTCCCCAAGTTTTTTAATCAAAAATTAATTTTCTCGAACGTAATATGTAGAAAATGTGAAAAAGCTCGTATTTCCTTTCGTTTCTCATCATTTCCGAACGCATGATATATCACAAGTCATATGTTGGCATAGTTCTAAAGACCACGTGACTACCACTCCTGCAAATCCGACCCCAATGGAATACCTGGGCCTAAACTTCATAGTAATGTAGATCTTGCCTAAAGAAGTCTGGATACTGAATTTCACGCCTTTACGTACCTAAATAGCACATAAACATGTTGTCCTCTCTGAATCCCACCCCCATAATTCCGACCCCAGTGTACTAATCATAACCAAACTAAAAAGTGCAGATGGACATGCCCATAGCAAGCTAAATTCCGAATTTCAACCTTCTACCTCAAAAAATGTAGAAATTATGGAGGGGTACACAGTTAAAACATGATAAAACCAATAAGTAGCTCCATTCTTTCGCCACTGAATAATATAGATTATGAGCACTTGAGCAATCGTGCGTCGACAAAGCGATTTCACGTGCGCGCGCCGATGTTAGTAATGCTTAAAAGATGAACAGAAAGTAACAATTTTTTCCTTCTTGACAAATCGATTGTTATATGACATGTCAGTATCTTTGTATTCTTTACACTCACTGTTTTAGCACGTGAATTCGACTTGAAGGGGCCCACGAAAAATTCTGAAAAGTTGATACGGCCGAGCTAAGACTTTGATGGTCATATTTCTGAAAACAGAATTGGAAAAAGTTAATCCGTTTGCTAAAGCTCCTAATAATGGCACCGTATCAAATTAATGGTGCATATTCAGTTCACTTACATATAAGGTAGATGTGGCTATATTCGTACTTGACATGCTGTTATGAAAATTCCGTTATTCTGCGTGCAGAGATAGATAATTCCCGACCCTGTATAGATAGATAATACCAGGAATATTTGAGGGTATTTGCACCAGCATTGCCAGTGGAAGACTGACTGTGGAAGTACTGCCGGAAATAAGTTTTTCGACCCAGAGCTGGATTTATTTGGTCACCTTAGAGCACTAGATGCAGAGAGTAGCGACAACTCCTGCCTCGGCGCCATTGTTGTGGCAAAAAGCAATCTTCCAAATGCTACGCTATAGGAAATCCATGACATACTGACTCGAATTATAGTTTGTATAAGAGAGAAATAAATATAGAAAGCATATCAATGCCAGATAAATTTATTAACTTAATACATAAATTATAGAATTGAAAATAGAGTTATGTATTATTGTGATATTTTAATGATTTCCATAAGGGAAAAATTAGCAACTAAAAATTAAAACTAGAGAGATTGAACGTATAGTTTTGTAGACTGATATGCCTAGCGTTATAATAGAATAAAAATAGATATTATCGCTATTAACGCTAGGCATATCAATCTAAAAAAAAACATTACATTCCATCTATTTTTCCCTTATGGAAATCATTAAAATATCACAATTATTAAATTAATTCAATTACCCTTTTTTTAAATATGAATTAATTCAATTAATACTGAATTATATAATAATTAAATCTCGTTTGTAGATTTTTTTTTCTAACAGGTCTAAAGAAGGCAAAAAGTGATGTATAAATTTAATGGAATAATAACTTTTTAAAATTTTTATTAAAAATTATAATTTATGGACAGTGCTTCTCATGCCAGTATATTTATGAAATTTTTTTTACGGATTAATAAGAAAAATCTTTCATAAAATAAACATTTATAATTTTCTCATAAACGTTATGACAATTCGGGTAAACGGAGCCATGAGATGATTAAGAAATATTGTTTGCAGTGTTTTGTATACTTCTTTCACCAGATATCCACTCATTCATTTTTCAAGTTCGTAAATTAATTTGAAGACAATTTCAGAAACAATAACAAATAGACAATTTTTACCTTTTGTTTCAAAATTACTATATGAGTTCAATTCCGTAAATGTTTTTAAAGATTTAATTCCAGCCGATAAATCACCGGTGTCAGATTCCTGTATCTTTTATTTACCTGAGGAGCCTGCTAAATAATACAAAGACTGTTTTTCGAGTATATTAATGTGGTTGTTGTTTGTTAAATTAATATTTTTATACACGTTTCTAAATTTTTGTCACCTTTATCAAGCACAATACAGTTTTCTTCATCCTTTATTTTATTTTATTATTTATTTATTTATTTACTTATTTTACTTCTTCTTCTGCCCTTAATAAATATGCAGGTTCAATGTCGTTTTCTTTAGACAGAAAATTTTTATATTTAATAAAATCTCGTAAGACCGCGGCCACAGAATAAGGAATACATTCTGTGCCTCGGCATTCATAAAAAATCTTAAAATAAAAAACGAGCATTGAACTGAAATACAACCTGTGACAATAAAGTTCGGTGAATGACGTCAAATTGCTAACGGTCGTAAGAGTGCACCATCGTCGTATCCTGCCCCAGACAGGTCGAGACATGTTTAAACAAATTTGAGAGAATCAGCACTGCAAGTGTGTTTAAACAGGACATTGAAGAGAGAAGGCGTAGTACGCGCAGTCGAAACCCAAAATGGATCAGCGAATTCCAAAATCTCATTTATGATATACATGTAGTAGATTGCATATATTATATTTATTTTTATATTATGAAGCGACTTTCACCACTCCCCAAAGAAGAAAAAGCACCTTAAGGGACATTCAATCCCTGATGGCAGGATAAAAGATGCCATTCAATACTCTTATCGACAACAACCCGGACTTCCTCTCCGACGGGTTCACCCGAGTGGTCACACGGTGGTGCAGTGTGTAGAAAGGGATGGGGATAATGTCGAAAAGTGCATAGTGCATTACATAGAGGACAAATGTAAGTATCAGATACAAAAAGAATTTTGAAAATCGGTTAACAAATATAAAAGTTACAGCCATGAGGCATTACTTTTCGATCAACTCTAGTATCTTCTCTACATTTATTGAATTTTCCTTTAAAACTTAATGAGAGCCTGCCGAAGAGACATGATTACGTGTTACATGCGCACGCACGCTCGCAATGAACTTCTGGATTCCTTGTTGGATGAAGCTGGAAATGTCGGAGAATTCTTCTGCCTCACCACTTCAAGAGTTCACATTGAAAGGAATAAAAAACAGCTGTAGAATGTTTAAGACAATCGGATATTACCACAAGATTTATATTTCTTACGATATCTTGTCCATCTGAAGAACTGAGGCTCGAGTAAACATGCGATTGTGGCTTGGAGCTCGAGCTTTAAAAATTAATATCTTCAAAACGGAACAAAAGAGTTTTGAATTTTTTGTATTGTTTTTATGAAAATATGTGTAAGATATTAATAATTTTTAACGAATAAAAAATACCCACCATTTGAGAAATTTGCATAAATAAAATATTTTTATTAAATTCAAATATATGCGCATGCGTAATACAATTTTAAAAAATTTAATGTAGAATCTACAGTTAAAGAGCTTTCATATGTCACCAATCACAATTTTCTAAGTAACTTACAACTGAAGTTACAGTACTTCATAGATAAGGCCCCCACTCAAATTTCGAAAATTTTAACTGTCCGTAACTTCCATAAAAATGAATATATATATATATATATACAGGGTGTAAATTTTAAGTTGACAAAGCAGAATAACTCGAAAAATAAGCTTCACACGAAAAAATGCGTAGAATCCAAAGTTGATTATTTTCGAGGGGGCATCTGCTGGTGCTAAAATTAGCCCACCCCCCCCGGCCCCTGGGGGTGGGGCGGGGGGCAACTTTAAAATTTCAAATGGGAACCCCTATTTTTTATTGCAGATTCAGGTCCTACATAAAAAACTACGTACATTTTGTCTGAAACATTTTTTTTATTTTTGGTAGATGGCGCTGTAATTCAAGAAAATCCATTTTCTCATTTTTGCGTGGAAATAACTAATTTATTATTCATTTCGATTCCTACATTGTTTTAACTACAATGTAATTTGAAGACATTTCGTCAACAAACAAATAACGTAAACATTGGCATTTTTTTCAGAATGTTTACATTTTAAATTCTGATCTTTAGAAGAAAAGATTGTAATTTTTCAACTGTTTTTGTGAGTGTACAACGCCGTATTGCTTTTGAATTTACATTATGAATTATCTTTCTGTGGAAGAAAAAATTGAGATGGTGTACATTTATGGAGAAAGTGGGAGAAATTTTGATAATGCAGTCGCGCTTTATGCTCAGCGTTTTCCTGGCCAAACGCGATCACGGTCTTCTTTTGTTCGAGTTATTAAACAATTTACTGCGGAAGGTAGTGTGAACCAGAAAAAAAGAACCCGTGCAGCTACTGTTTGTGGAGAAAACAATCAAGTGTCAGTCCTAGCTGCTGTGGCTCATAATCCACATGCGAGCACAAGAGAAATATCAAGGCAATCAGGAATTTCACATATGAGTGTTTGGAAAATGCTGAAGCTCCACAAATTTCATCCATATCATGTATCTATGCATCAGGAACTACATGGCAATGACCACCAAAACCGTCTAACGTTTTGTCACTGGGCACTTCAGCAGATGCAAACAAACCAACATTTTTTTGCACGAGTTCTTTTCTCCGATGAGTCAACATTCACAAACCACGGGGAAGTTAATCGACATAACATGCATTACTGGAGTGAACAG
Organism: Rhysida immarginata; assembly: GCA_023313115.1. NCBI lineage: Eukaryota > Metazoa > Arthropoda > Chilopoda > Scolopendromorpha > Scolopendridae > Rhysida > Rhysida immarginata. The sequence continues at coordinate 6,277,181 of JAHWFO010036886.1, forward strand.
AACCCACACTGGATTCGAGAAGTCAACCATCAGCGACCTTGGTCAATTAATGTTTGGTGTGGGATAATTGGCGATAAACTTATCGGTCCATATTTTATAGACGGTAATTTGATGGCAACAAATATCGTAACCTACTTGAAAATGAACTACCAGATCTACTTGAAGACCTGAGTATTGAACTTCGACAACACATGTGGTTTCAACATGATGGTTGTCCAGCGCATTATTCATTAGTAGCGCGCGAAGTACTACATCGACTTTACCATGGTCGCTGGATCGGCAGGGAAGGTCCTGTGAATTGGCCAGCCAGATCGCCTGACCTTACATCGCCAGATTTTTTCTTATGGGGTTACCTCAAAGATATCGTTTATAAGGAAACGCCAACCACTCGCGAAAACATGATTCAAAGAATAAGAGATGCTTGCGCTGCAATTACACCAGACATGTTATCAAGATGTGTTCAGGAATTTACAAAACGAGTCAATAAATGCATCGAAGTTGGAGGTCATCAATTTGAACATTTAATTTCATAAAACGGCGAGATGCAAGGGATTTAAGGACAACAAGCAGGCCGAAAGTGAGAGGCGAGGGGACTCACTGGAAATACAAGCACCCCGAAATTCATTTACTTGCAAGTATTTGCAAATAAGAAAAAATAAAACGAAAACAATCGGTCCTTTTAAGGACCACCAAATCTTAAACGGGAATAACTTCATCTTTACACAGTCTTTTACTTTTTTACTCTGTTAGTTAATGAGTTCACTCGTTAGTACGTAGGATGTTCGGTTAGTTAGTTAGCTAATCAGTTGATTTGTTTGATAATTATAAAGTTGTGTGGCCTCATGACCACGAAACAAAACAAAATTATCCTAATCCGCGGCAAAAAATAATAAAATAATAACTTTGCGGCAAAATTTACGAAGTAAATAAGTATTTTTTATTTCTCCGTAACCATTTCCACGCAAAAATGAGAAAATGGATTTTCTTGAATTACAGCGCCATCTACCAAAAATAAAAAAAAATGTTTCAGACAAAATGTACGTAGTTTTTTATGTAGGACCTGAATCTGCAATAAAAAATAGGGGTTCCCATTTGAAATTTTAAAGTTGCCCCCCGCCCCACCCCCAGGGGCCGGGGGGGGTGGGCTAATTTTAGCACCAGCAGATGCCCCCTCGAAAATAATCAACTTTGGATTATACGCATTTTTTCGTGTGAAGCTTATTTTTCGAGTTATTCTGCTTTGTCAACTTAAAATTTACACCCTGTATATTTGGCATTCATTACCAACTCCCTAGGACAATTGTATATACCAAATTTCATTAAAATTCGAGAGGTCAGTGCCAATGCCTGCCTGAACTGACGTGGAATGACCCACATACATGTTTATTTTTACGTATACGTATGAATGGTTTTCTAAAGTGACTTTCCGAACCTTTTCATTCTTAGACTGTGTTCCGAACTTGGGTTTATTTCTGAGTTTTTTCCCTCGTCTAGTTTTTTTTCTGGGATTTTTTTCTCATCTAATTTTTTTTCTGGGTTTTTATTTTCTCACCAGATGTCGCTGGGATAGAAAAAAAATCTAAAGCACCAGATTAGGAAAATCTAGTGCTTTAAAATAAAAACTAGGAAAATCCCAGGTCTGGCATTGCTGTTATATACAGGGTGATTCAAAATTCAATGTACAAACCAGGGAAGAGGTAGAATTGTAATTCTTCCCTGTACAAACTTTTAGGGGAGATAATATGGGGGATTCTAAGCAAAAAAAAAAAAAAACAGATGTGGAGGTCGGGTACTGTAACAAACGTCCACGTTTAATTATTTAGGACGACAATTTACAGAGACGAATGATCATACAATTGAGATAAAGAAGCGTATATCTCTTGCAAAGCAGAAATTTTGGGATATGCGGAAGATTCTAACTGAACGGAAATTAAAATTTGATCTACGCATACGTGTTTTGAAGTGTTACGTTTGGCCAGTACTAACATATGCTTGGACATTGAATAAATCAATGCAAGATCGATTGAATGCAGTTGAGATGTGGTTCTTAAGACGAATGATGCGAGTTCCCTCGCAAGAGCAAACACAAAAAGAATGTTGTTGACGACGATTATACAGAGGAAAATGCGCTTTTTGGGACATTTAAAACGTGGCGGTAGGACATTTGAAGTCCCGATGGTATGTATGGAGGGAAAGAAAGAGGGTAGAAGGGGTAGGGGTAGACCACGGAGGACTTGGATGGAGGATATTAAGGATGTAACAAACAAGTCTACTGGTAAACTGCTGCACGTGTCAGAACCGAGACTTGTGGCGCATGCTGATCGCCAACACCCAGATCGGGTGGGGCACTGAGAGAGAGAGAGAGAGAGAGAGAGAGAGAGAGAGAGAGAGAAAAGCAAAAATGGTTCATATGAACATGGGTCCGAATTTGAATGCTAACTGAGTTATGAACAGAAATAAAAATACCGCCACCAAGGTCAACAAGTTAATAACCCTGGTTCTGTAAAGCCTAGGTTAATGAAATTTGGAGAAATAATTGGTTACATAAAACTGTGTATACCGTTAAAATTTGATCGAATTCAAACGAGTAGTTTCCGAGTTAAGCAGTCAACATCTTCACACTTGCTGATTAGTACTCGCATGTGAGCACTGTTAGATTTTGAATGCCTAACTCGGAAGTCACTCGTTGGAATACGATCAAATTTTAACACAGTTTGGTACACAGTTTTATGTACCCTATTATTCTTCCAAAATTCATTATTCTAGGCGTTGCAGAATCAGAGTTATTAACTTACTGATCTTGGTGGCGGCATTTTTATTTCTGTTCATATCTCATTTATCATTCAATTCGGACCCATGTTCATAAGGTCCGTCTCAAAAGTATAAATTAAAGAAAACTGTCCATACGAGGATGTCACATGAAAACAAAAAATATACACATTTTATTCACATACTAAATAACATAATCCTACAATTTCAGGAGAAATTTATTTTTCGTTCATTAATAAAAAAAACAAATCAATATTTTATTACAAAAAAGGTGTCTCAAAAGTATAGAGACTTGCCAAGAAAACTTGCTTTTAAAACTAAATACTGTTCCCATTACACTGGATTAGTTTAAATACACGATCTTTCATCAATGTGATTAGGTATTGAAGCAGATCTGGTGATAGATTGTACCAGCATGTCTCAATTGCATCCTGCAACTCCACAACAGTCGAAAACTGTCGCCCATTTGCATAAACAGTGCGTGTCATGATGCCCCATAGATTTTCTATTGGGTTTAAATCGGGGCTTCTCGCTGGCCACTTCATGACGGTTAAATTGTTTGCATCGAACCATTCCTTTGTTGCCTGTGATCTACGAGTGCTGGCATTGTCTTGTTGGAAAATGCCTTTTTCTCCAACCAGATTCTGCATAAATGGCAACAAATGGCAACTTAAAGTCTCTTGATGTTTCAGAGAATTTTGCCTTCCAGAAAGAATCGCTTAACTTGTAGTACCATTGAACGCAAAGCCTCCCCAAACCATCACACCTCCACCTCCTTGATGTCTGCTGTAAAATGCCTCCGGTTCTCGTCTCATATCATGCCAGTAGTAAGCATTACCGTCCGGCCATATAAATTCCACTTTTTTCATCGGAAAAAATCACTTGAAGTCATTCATCAGTCCAGGACATATGCTCCTTGGCCCACTGCAATCGTGCAATCTTGTGCTGGTGTGTCAGCGGTGGTCGTTTCTGTTTTTTAGAGTACACTAACTTGCCATCAGCTTTGATCTGTCGGTGAACAGTGTCTTTGGATACATTGCACACAAGTCCATGTGATATCTCTCTCAGTAACAGTTTTCCAGTGGTAGCCAGGCGAATGATCCTGCGATCATCTCGATCGCTGGTCGCTTTTGGTCATCCTGTCCTCTTCTGCGCTGTAGATATTCGTTGTTCTGAAATTACTTTGTGGACCACAGACTTGGATCTTCCAATTTTCTTGCATATTTGTTGAACTGTGCTGCCTGAGGCTTTCAGCAGCTAAATTTCACTGATCTCATCTTGAGTGAGGTCTCTTCCACGTGGCATTTTTAAAATTGACAATTTCATTCATTCACATATAATTTAAATAACCGATTTAATGTAAAACTTTAACATTTGCTTTAAAACATTTGCTACCGACTCTCTTTCGAGGGGAGTCTCTATACTTTTGAGACACCTTTTTTGTAATAAAATGTTGATTTGGTTTGTTTTTTTTCAATGAACAAAAAATAAATTTCTCCTGAAATTCTAAGATTATGTTATTTAGTATGTGAATAAAATGTGTATATTTTTTGTTTTCATGTGACATCCTCATATGGAAAGTTTTCTTTAATTTACGAAAGTCTCTATACTTTTGAGACGGACCTTATGAACTTTTTTGCTTAGAATCACCCATATTACCTCCCCTAAAAGTTTGTACATTGAATTTTGAATCACCCTGTATAATAATAATAAAGTGGAATCATATTAATATGACCATTTCCTATTTATTATGCCAGCACTAAATAATGAGGTAATAAATGACATGTCTTCAGTAGATTGGGTGAGTATATACAGTGTGTTGTAGACATTCGAAAAACACTTAATTGTTGCAATGCATAAACCGAGTGATTTATCAGATGTTCAAAAAAGGGACGATTATTGGCTTTCAGACCACAGGTGGGAGTATTTCAGAAACGGCGGGGTTTGTGAACGTTTGGTGCTCTTTTCTTAATGGCAAAATGGCACTACAGAAAATATGCAACGTCGAAATTGTGGTGCTCCACAGCCATAGATAAAAGAGGGAAACTGCAGCTGTGGCAGTGCGCTTGAGCGAATCAACATGCTACAGTTGAGGAACTTACTGCCCAAACAAACCTGGGGGCAACCGGGAGGGTGTCCAGAATGATAGTTCAGCGAAGGTTGCTGCGAAGGTGGCTCCACAGCAGATGGATGGTGACAGCATCTATGCTAACGACTGTGCATCGGCGGAAGAGGCTGGAATTTGTACAGCAGTACCGACACTGGACATCTACTAATTGGCAAAAAGTTGCCTTCTCAGATGAATCGGATTTTTTTTTTGTTCCATCGGACGGATAGACTTTGGCGCCCATGGTGAGAAATGTCAAAAAACAAACACCCTTCAACCATTTGTGGATGGCAACAAGCTGGCGGAGGCAACATTATGTCTATGGAATGTGTTTGTGGCATTCTCTGGGTGCACTCATCATTGTGGATGGCAATGTGAATAGATTTATGTATGTATTGATCCTTGCTGACCATGTACACACCTATAAAGGCATTGTTTTTCCTGGCCATGATGGCATCTTCCAGCACAACAATGCAACATCTCATACAATTCTACGTGAGTGGTCAGAAGAGCACAAGGAAGACTTTGCTGTAATTCCCTGACCCCAAAAATTCCCAGACTTAAACCCAATCAAACATCTATGGGACCATCTTGATTGGGTTATTCTTTCCATGGATACTTCCGAATAACCTGAGATTGCTGCTTTTCATACCCTTATCTGCCTCAATTCTCATTATATCGCCGCTTGCAATCATATCTGTCACCAACTCTCTTTACCTACTTTAATTCAGTTTTAGTTAATTATCCCTCGCTCTCCTCCCCCTCTACCCTCTATTTTTTTGGTTGAATATCCACAGCCTCTGAGCCTAACTCCTCTTCCCTTTTTACTTCCCTGGCCCTTCTTCAACTCCCCTCACACCTTATTAATATTACAGAGACCTGGATGAAATCGTCTTTAGAAGTTCCCCCATTGAATTACTATACATTTGAAGCTTTGCACCGGCCCATTAAACAAGGTGGGGGAATTCTTGTCTATATTTCTAATTCCTTACATTACTATTCAACACCACCTATTCTATTCATAGAGATGATTTCGAAATTTTTAGTAAACAGCAAATTTTACTTACATGTTAGTCTCAATCTATCACCCTCCTTCCGGTTAATTTCCCCATTTTTCACTTTCCTATCCTCTATGCTAGACCTTAGCTTAGTCTTACCCCTCATAAAATTTTAATCTCTGGAGATTTTAATCTAGATTATATCAGATAGTTACATCTTGGTCGATTTTGCTGTAAGTGAACAATGGTAAAGAACTGATCCTGGATTTGCAAAATGGTAGCGTTTTTATTGACAAATCTATGCGTTACTAAATACACTTTGTCTTCAGAGCAGAGAACGACCACAATCAAGCAGGCCCCTACCACTGAATATATGGCATTTGTCCACCAATCAGGAGAAATCTATTCGATGCCGATTTGTAGACCGAGGGATAACAACACATGCTCTTATATAAGGAGAACAGGCTGTTACATCATTAAGAGGAATTATATAATTAGATTTGCTGGGATTGGGCAAGGTCCATTGAGGTACACTGCCTCCTGTTTGGCTGGTGGATAATCTTGTTCACAAATCGAGAATGGGTTTTTTTCTTCAAGACTGGTTTGATTATTCGATATCTTATTACCGTCCGTTTTGAGGTGCTTCCTGATTTCCAAGGCTTCGAAAGTTAGGTTTTTTTCTGTGGTCCTTCTCAAATTAAAGCACTGCCATAATTTCCTGCATTTTTCCAAACTGATGCCTCATCTTTATGTGGTGGTCTGCAAAAGCAGATTTGCTGTCGCCGTTGACCCAAGCCCTGCGATGCTTGCTGAAGTGTCCCTTGAAAGTCCTCTTTGTGGAACCAATGTAGAAACTTCTGCAACTAGTGTATAAAATGTTACTTCTGGCACACTTGTTGTGGGAGATGATTTTTTCCCACACAACTCCCAAAATGTCTAAAATCATATCAAATTACCTCAAAAAAATATCAGCAAAATCATACCAAAACCCCTCAAAAACAGCAAAATATTCCAAATTTTTCAATCTCCCAAAAGCACCCCTAATTTCTGGCACACCTCAATTTGAGAGATACATTTTCAGACAAAAAAGACCTACCAGAAATCGTACTACGACACTTAAAAAAAAACTACAAAATATTCCAAAATGTTTCAATCTCCCAAACTCGATCTTACACCTCCCAGAGGCAATTTCACCCACCTCCTTCTACACAGGTCTTCCAAAGAAGGCTCACATCAGAGAGTCCAGCTGGTTCCCTCCCAAAATCGCAAATCCAAACTGAAACTACGTAATTAATATAATCAATACGAATTCTAATCAATATCCAAAGAAAATTTCATCAGGATATTCGTTCTTCATCTTAAAATCCATGGAATTATTTCTCAACACTCCCAACTAATTATCTAAGCCCTCTCCTCTTCCCTCTCCATCCCCATCCCCCCTTCAAAATTTATCAACCAATTTTGTTAAACATTGTTTCTTTGTTCCCTATCCCTCAGCCATGCTGGCTCTGGATGGACGATTATGTCCTTCTTTAGATTAAATAAATAAATAAATAAATAAATAAATAAATAAATAAACAGATTAAATATTTGAAATAACTTGGATGTTCCATATGCCGAGTTTTATACTACCTTTTGGTAATGTACTAAATAAAAATTATTATATAATTTTCATAGTTTGTTTTCGAGTTTATAATTTTTGTATTATGAAAAAATTGCAAACTATCTAATAATTTTTTATTTAGAACATTACCAAAAGGCAATTTAAAATCATGACAGTAAGAGAAAGATAAATTATGCTGGACTTAAAGGCTTCCATGCAAGAAATAATTGCAATAACCCTTGTTAAGGATTCTATCTCATTAGAAAGCAGTTAATTTTTGTTGGGTTTTTTTTTTTGTTACGAGAAATTTTTCACACAAAAACGAAAATGTTTATGTCACTTGTGCTAAGTTTTTTTTCTTAATGTGGCAGGCTCTGGTGGTCAGTTGGCGATCGACATGTTATTATTATGTATTATTATCAATATCTCTTCTCCATGCCCTGAATAACATACCCTCCAACTTTGAAGTCATTAGGCCCACCAGTCATCCTGCTACTGTACTCTGAATAATTTTTCAAAATTAACTCCTCATTATTATTTATCATTGGTTTACTTGAGTAAGCAGAATCGATTTGGTATGGACTTCATTAAGATGAAGAAAAGTTAAATATTTTGATTCAAAAATAAAATTTCAAAATATTCTAGAATTTCATGTATGTCATTATGAATAAAAGGCCAGAGATTCAATTGTTAGTTGCAATTAAAGATATTTTATTGCATACAAAAAAGTAAATTAGAATCATAAATGTTTTCTATCTGAATTAGTACAATTTTTTATCCTAATACAAGAATGATAATTTAAGACCATATTGCTCATGAAATATTTTTACCACATTGCTCGTTGAACACCAGACAGATAATTATAATCTGCTAAATGCCGGAACATTATCCTGCTCAGACGCCATCTTTTCACAACTCCTCTAGGCCGAGATGTCAGTACACAACGCTGGACTACTCTGACAATGCTGCCATCCTTTGGAAGAGCATCTATTTCTTTATCAGCTATTTCCTGAGGAGAAAAAATGATCATAATGATACATATATAAATGGATGTTCAAAAATTAAAATAGAGTTATCCATAAAATCATGTTGTGTGTTCAGGCTCCCCATAAAATCCCCCAAAAAAGAAAAGAAAGCAACAACCCTAACACAGCAGTGATGAGCATCTCAAGCAGTTCCTGAAATGTGTAAACAATGTGCAGAGTAGGTACTTACTATTCATGTGACACAAAGAAACATGACAGTTCAAAGGAAGGCTCATTGTGTTATTTAAATTGATGAAGAGTTTGTCCTGAAATCAGATGTTCGTTGAAGAGCCACCATATGAAAATAACATTTGACATTTTCAAATGGGTACAGCAGATTAAGTAAACTGGCAACTTGTTGGAGATTAGATATTCTGATAGGCCATCACTTTGTGACAAAATTATTAAAGCTAAACACTTCCAAAGGATTTGACATTCTTACCAAATTATATAAACTAATTATACCAAATTCTTTATGGGCACCCTATTTTATAAAGTGCAAGTAGTTACTTATTAATGAAAAGTAAGCATAAGAGATGTAAGACTGGAAAAAATAAAAATTTCCAATATTTATAAGAAACACTGGGTCTGGTAGGGGGAGGGTGATTCCTGAGATCAAAACAAGAAAGAATGTCCCTATGAACAAATGTCTTTTGACACATTATTACTGAGTTACATTACATGTAACATCGTTACAGGATGTACATCAGCCAATCACAGGAGATGCTTAAAGTGTCCGCCATAAGCAGCAATGCATGCGTGGCAATGCCTTAACAAGGACTGGCGAAACTGCTCTAAGATACCTGCATCCTGTGGAACAGCCACATAGGCATTTTTAATACGCTCTTCTAGATCGCTGATGTTGTTAACCAGAGTAGCATACACTGCACTTTTCATGTATCCCCACAGATAAAAAAAGTGCAGTGGATTAAGGTAAGGAGGGCGGGCAGGCAAATGCACTGGACCTCGGCACCCAATCCACCATCGTGGGAAGGTGTCATCCAAACGCTCCTGTTCATATCATGGTGATATACATATGCATGTAACTCTGTAACAACACTTTGTAAGACATATGTTCATAGTGATATTCTTTATTGGTTTGATCTAAGGAATCAACCCCCCCCCCCCCCCGACATTTGTTACAAATATATAGATACATCCTGTAAATGCCTGAATGCCCATTTCAGAAGGTAAGGTGTATAATAAATACAAATAATGATAGGAAATTTAATTCATTTGGTAATTTTTAGTTAACTATACTAAATATAATAATCAAAATGCCACAAATAAATATTTTCCATTCCTAAAAATTCTCTTCAATCTGTTTGTATAAATGGGTGATCGATTAATGAACAGTTTGGATTGCGAACAAATTAGATAACAAACACTTTTGCAAAAGATTTTTATGTTCAGGTAAGGAACACTTCACAGAGCAAACGCTACAAGAAGCAATGCTGTATGTAAGATTGCAAAACTGTATTTTTCTGCCACTCCATGAACGGTTTCTGAAACGAGACTTTCGACGGTTGCAGATATAGCCAGAACCATTAAATGAATAAAGTAAGGATTCGTGATTTGCCCAATGTTACATTTCATGTCCATTGTATACAAATGCGATACTAGTGTCAACTGTTTGTCGCTCACTCAATTGCTGCCAGTTGTAGAACAAGGCAATCCAAATTGGACAAATTCTTTAAGCTTCACAAACGGAAAAAAAAACAAAAAAAAAACTGATGAAAACACATAGGTAATGATTATAAACTGGAGATGCTCTCCAAGCATAGGTAATGATTTTTCGATTGAAAAATGGAAGGAAAATTCTGCGACAGGTTTGAATTTGGTTTCAAATTCTCTTTCTGATGGTTTGGAGTGGAGAAATTCTCGATCTGCGGGCCAGGTTCCCGTCTCCCATTGGGCTTACAACCGTGACAACTTGGTTGTCTTTAAGACACCTTGAGACAGTTTGGCTGTCCAGGTGTCTGCGATAGCCCAATTGGTAGGGGCGTTGGCCATGATAGTCGAGGTTCCTGGTTCGAATCCAGGATGCAGAATTTTTCCTTCCATTTTTCAATCGAAAAATCATTACGCAATATATTGTTATTACACATAAAGAAACATTTCTTATAGTTAAAAAAAATGTATAATCTATGGTAAATCAATGATAGATTAACGAACAATTCTGGTAGCAAACTTAATCTGTTTTAAGAGTAAGTTTGTTAACCTATCGCCCATTCTATAGGCAGCCACTACCCTTTCCCCTTTCTACTTTTTGTAATGCTGAAGGTGGGTAAAAAGGCCAAAACCAGTTAGTTTCTTGTTATCACACAGGTTGTACTGTAAGACCTCAATCTGCTTTGTTAAAAGATATATTACAGACCCTCCCCATGTCTGCAATTATCATTATACACTAGTGGCATATGAAAAATGATCACCAGAAGGGATGATGGCATATTGCTAGATTTTATTTATAGAGTCCTGTGAACAAAACACTACTACACCATCCTACAATAACTGAAAAGACACCCAATTTATATGAAACCGACTTGGGCAGTTGAGCCTAAGCTTGCATATCAATAATTTTATTTATTTAGAGATTAGTGTACAGTAGTCCCTGCTGGGCCTCCTTCTATGGTAAAAAACCAACAAGTTAGGCCACAGCAGGCATTGTTTACATTATAAAAAGGAATTACGGCTAGTGGCATAATAACAATTGTTACATTACATGAACATAATAAAACACTAGACTATATAAATAAAGTGAGCCTAAAAAACAGATAAGGGTTAATAATAAACATTGAATTAAGGATGGTGATGAGATAATTAAAGTTTGGTCGATAATGGGCCAGGCATTAATGTTAAATGGAAAGAGGTGCAATCAGATTAAATTTTACTGTTTAATAAAAAAATTTGTAAAATGAACGTAAAGTACAGAGCTGGTCCTTGTGCCAGCTTAATAATGATAATAAAAATTATTAAAGAATACAGAGTAACGTATGGATAATATTATTCTTGCGTATGGTCCATTCCATTATTGTAGGATAGTGTATGATCTCGAGTACAATCTCATATAACACTGATGAAAGAATAAATATTTCTTTAATAGCATATTCCAATGAAGCCAAGAAACTGGAGAGGGACAGGTTAACCATGCAATGAAGGAACAAGTACAGTGTGAGATCTTTGTATCAATGCGCAGAGTAATTAAGGAAGATGGGAGTAGGTAGTAAGAAAAACTTACTCTAGACACAGGATAATTATTTATATAGAATTATTTGGATATTGTTCACACATTCTTACAGAAACATTTACGAGGGCAATTCAATAAGTAAGTTACGAATCATGATTGAAAAGAAATGAATGGAGATAATGACATACAAACAACATTTATTTTTCAACATAATCTCCATACAAATTTAAGCACTTGTCCCACCGTTTCACAAGTCCCTGGAAACCTGTGGCGTAAAATTCTTTTGGTTGCTGTTGGAAAAAAAGCGCACACTGCTCATTCAACCGCTTCATCGTCATGAAAGCGTTCTCCCGAAAGATGATGTTTCAAAGGGAATCACTCGGGGCGAGGTCCAGGCTGTAAGATGGATGTTGGAGGACCTTCCACTTGAATGACCTCAGCATCGCTGTGGTCTGATTGTCATGCAGCAGCAACACCCCTTTATTGAGGAGGCCTGGTCGCTTCTGGCTTTTGTGTTGTGGTGTAAGCTGGCGTGACACCCAGCGGGAGCACACTTTTTTGAAGCCAAGCTGCTCATGCATTATGTTGTAAGCCTGGCCACGTAAACGACCAATGGCGGTTGCTACAGCGTCGACGGTTACCCTCCTACCTGCTCAGATGATGTCTTCGACGCGCTGCAACGTTTCTGGCGTGGCGATCAACACCACTCGACCGGCTCGATGTTTGTCTTCGATACTTGTCTGCGCTTCTGAGAACTTCTGCACCCAATTATGGATTGCCTGACGTGACAGGCAATGTTCACCATGCACGGGCAGCATTTCCTTGTGGATATCCTTTGCTTCCATATGTTTTGCCCACATAAAATGCACAGCTGCATACTGTTCTATCGTGGTACATGTACTCAGGGATGCCGCCCTCTTGTACAGTCATGCGCAGAACGATCGTTGTGCGTCACAATAAAACTAGATAGTCCTGCTATCTAGCGGTGACAGTTTCCCGCACTTCCTTAAAAAAATGAAGGTCGCAACTTCGATTTTTAACTTACTTATTGAATTACCCTCATACAACTAATTGTTTCATTCGACTTGTTGAAGGCGTGCAACTTGGATAGCGACGGCGTGGCAGCCATGATGAGAAATAGTTCCGAAAAGGTGGAAACGCATGCATTATTAAATAAAAAGTATGAAAAGACTTGGCAAGTGATATGCTCAGTTTTTAAAATATGAAGAGTAAATAACAGTAAAAATTTTATTCGGGTATATTTACTATATAATTTTATTTAAAAAAAAAATGCTAGGTACTATATTTCAGACGCACATGAACATAGCCTTATCGCTGCCCGTACTTGATTCTTCATTGCAAGGTTAACTTGTCCCAAACTATAGTTATGGTGAAAACTAGTAACAGAAAAAACCCCCACAAAATCCATAAAATTATTTTCATACCACATATGGACATTTCAATGACAAAGTCGTCATCATCATCGTGATAGCAGTTTATTACAAATTGATATAATGAACAGAGAATTACATCTTTATATAGAGTAGAGGAATTAATCTGAGGACTGTAGATATCCAGTAATTACTTTGTGCTTAATAACTCTCGTCCAATCAGCTATGCTGTCACTATTAAGTAGCTGATTGGACGATTCTCTGGCTATCTCTATGGACTCTTAAGAAGTTTAACAGAATAGGATTACGAATCACATGCAGAATTTTTACAAGATTTCGGTCATAATTAGGTTTACAATCAAGGACATGTTTAGTGAAACTCGATTTATCAACATTACAATTTTTAATACATCTGACATGTTCATTAATTCTGGTGCCATACCTTCCTTCCTTAACATTTGGCCGTAATAATGCTTAATACAAACCACGCATGATATTTTGTAGACACAATTGTCTAATTCGGGAATTTTGTCTTTCATGCAGCTTAAATGTCTTTTTATACAGGATAAGTCAAAATGAATGCCCCAATTTCATAGGTGTACTATGCAAAATGTAATCAATGTATTCATTCAAAATATATTAAAAATTTGAATCACCCTGAATATATCCATAAGTCTGTCCCCCCCTTTGATTTTTTGAACCGAAGCAGATATGTCAATTTTGATGAATCCAATGAATAGGAAGTTGTGGGTGGCCTATCCCATGGTCCGATTTGGATGATTTTTTGTTTTGTTTTGTTTGTTTTTTTGTTTTTTGTTTTGTTTTTTGAAGTTTGCAATTGGGTTTTTTTCTCTATCCCTTACGGTTTTTGAGATAAATTTTGAATGTGTCCTAATTTGCATATTTGGGATGATGAAAAGTGCACCATGGGATAGGCCACCCACAACTTCCTATTCATTGGATTCATCAAAATTGACATATCTGCTTCGGTTCAAAAAATAAAAGGGGGGGACAGACTTATGGACCACCCTGTATACCTGCAGAGGTAATATAATAAAATTTTGAATGTAGTCCTCACAAATGTTCAATATGCGCTCCTTTTGTTATACGGCATATATCAAGTCTGAAATGTAATTCATGCTAAAATTTGTGCAGCATGTCTGTATCGATGTTGGCAATAGCAGCTGTGATACTGGCTTTCAAATCAGTCATGGTCGTTGGACCTGAAGGCACATACATGTGATCCTTTACAAACCTCCACAGAAAAAAAACGCATGGGGATGAGATCTGGGGATCATGGTGGCCAAGGCAACAGTGCATTGTCTATAGTAGATATGCGACTAATCTGGATATATTGGCGAATATACCGGAATTTTCAGGGTATAATATGCAGGGGAAAAAAATCATTACCATGTATTATAAAATGTAAATGTTATTTAATATTCTGATAATAAACGCAATGAAGATATGATTTAAAAAAAAAAAATTCTGGGGGGAGGGAGGGGGGCGTATTATACCCCCAAAAATACGGTAACATTACAAGTACGTACTATTCGAAACTTGATTATATTATCTCTGCATGTAGGTATATTTTGAATGAATACATTGATTACATTTTGCATAGTATACCTTTGAAATTGGGGCATTCATTTTGACTTACCCTGTAGGATTACTGCTCTTACAGGTGGGACAGAAACCTGTTGCTTGAATATTTTGTTGAAGCCTGTTGTCAGTTGTATACCCTGCCTGGCCAAAAAACAAGTCGCATGCACTAATATTTTGTATGGCCACCTTTCACACGAATGACAACACTTATTTGTCTTGGCATTGATTGTACCAACTCCTGGAAGGTCTCGTCACTTATTTTTGGCCACAATAATATCAAATTTCCGCCAAGATTGTCCAGTGATGAAGGAAGAGTTGGTTCACTTCTCAATGACCTCTCTAGGATATCTCACAGATTCTCAAAGGAAATGAGGTCAGGGCTTTGTGAAGGCCAGTTCAGTGCATGAATGAATCCTCATGCTCTTGAAACCAGTTGTTGACAATGTGAGCTCGATAAATTTGAGCATTATCATCCTGAAAAATGCCATCACATTCAGGAAGAAGTACTGCATTGAGGGTAGAAAACTGTCACTCTGGAGACCATTTTATTACTGCACATTGTTGCTGAGCCTAGTCAACACCACCTCTACTCAAAGCCTGAGTGCAAAAATTTCATACATTGTTACATCATCATACCTAGTCATAATTTAGGGCTTTGGTAGAAATGTGATTAAACATGACTACTTATGACGTTTTAACAATGTATGAAGTTTTTGCGCTCAGGCTTTCTCTTTAGGTAATGTTGGCCTAGTCAAGCCCAGTAGAAGCAATCCAGATCATAATGTTTCTTTCAGGGGCTTGAACAGTGGGTACTGTCATGACAGGTCCATTATTTCATGCGTTTCCTTTCTAACTCTGATCCAACTCTAAACCAAGGGACCTATCTTTCGGTCATTTAGGACCACACTGTACTAAATTTAAATAAATAAAATAAAAAAATAAAAAATATTTATTAATTGGCAAATTGTTATTATCAATATAAAAATTTGTCAATTGGCTTTTAAAATGAGGGCAAGTCATTAAACAAGTTTGAGCTTTACATTCCAACAAGGCGGCGCATTTCGTACATAAGTTCATTCAAATGATTGATGGCATTGTACGGAAAATGTTGTTAAAGATAATTTGTAATTCTATGTGGAAGTTGTATCTTGCCAAAACGGGTCTTTCGATACTGGTTTCCCGTATAGGCCCACTTTTGAATAAAAGAAGCCAGGTGATGATCATTTCGTAGAGCATTGGACAATTCATTAACAATTCCAATTTTCCTTATAATTTCTAATGTTGGTATGTTATTTTGGATACATATACTTGTGATGGATACATATTTAATGAGGTTACAGGCTGTTCGAATAACCTAATTATAGGCTACGGTAATTCTTTGTATATTTACTTTCCTCGAGCTCCCCAAAAATACCACACTGTAATCGAGGTAAGGATGTATAACCATGAGAAAATATCGAGTCATATCTTGATGTGATAAATAAGGTTGAAAACGCTTTAGTAAGTATGTTTTCCGTTGGAGGGCTGTTATTACATATCCATCATATTGTCAAAGTACATCTTACAGGCAAAGGTAATGCCTAATATCTTAATGGTATTATGGCTTTGGCTATGCTTGCTAGTTACGAAGATGGTCGTTTTTGTTTTATTAAGAATTAAACCTCTCTGAGTATACCAAGTATGAAGATAATTAAGATCTTGTTCCAACTGAGAATTTGGAATAAAAATGATTTGGAATTTGGAATATGGTATAAAAATAATTTTGTGGATTGTCTGGTTTTTCCTGTTACTATTTTCAAATATCTCTTGTCCACAATAAAATAGAATTTATTGTGTATTCTATCATCATGGTCATTTTCTACATAGTTTAAGCATACAACATTATACACTGATTGGAAGAAAGTAATTGGACACCCATCCACCCGGCAAAAAATGGACCTTTCCGCTACCACACATATCACTACTGTATGGAAATGCAAAGATAGTCATCAGACAACACCATTGACTCTAACTGAAGCATCATGCCGCGACAGGCGGAGCTGATAGAGTTCGAAAAAGGTGTCCTGGTTGGAATGTCGCTCCAAGGCGCATCCATACGAGAGATTGCCAGCAACCGGAACCACCTGAAATCAACAGTGGCTTATGTGCTGAAGAAGTACAGGACCAATGGACATTGTACGAATGCACCAATGCCTGGTCGTCCACCCGCATTGACCGACAGGGACCGTCGGGTGCTGCAGCGGGAGATACGGAAGAACCGACGTTCGACGATGACCACCATCGCCGGGGAATTCCAGCAGGCATCTGGATGTCACGTATCCACCAAGACCCTCCGAAAGGAGGCCCACATGCTGGACTATCACGACAGAGCAGCAGCCCACAAGCCGCTAGTCACACCGGCGAACAAAATGAACAGGCTGCAATGGGCCAGGGAACGCAAAGATTGGACTGTTGAGGACTGGAAACATGTTCTCTGGAGCGATGAATCCCGCTTCAAATTGTTTCGATCGGATGGCAGAGTTTGGGTGTGGCGTTTACCTGGAGAACGGCTCCTTCCTGAGTGTATCATCCCAACAGTGAAGTTTGGCGGAGGAGGAATTATGGTGTGGGGCTGTTTTTTGTGGTATGGTGTAGGCCCGGTAGTGAAGGTGGAAGGCACCATGAGGGCTATGGACTACACTACCATCCTAGACAATTCAGTTCTCCCAACCCTTTGGCAAACCTACGGTCTAGAGCCATGCCTGTATCAAGACGACAATGCCAGGCCACATGTTGCAGCTCATACCCTGCAATGGTATGGCGATAATAATGTTGAATGCATGCAGTGGCCAGCCCAGAGCCCCGACCTGAATCCCATCGAACATCTGTGGGATGAAGTCGAGCGTCGGTAGAGGGGTAGTAGCCCACTCCCCAAAACACTACCTGAACTGTGGATGGCTGTACGGGACATTTGGTGGGAGATTCCTGTGGGGGTCGTACGTACTCTTGTGGAAAGCATGCCCCGGAGAGTGGCCGCTGTGATAGCAGCCAGAGGGGGGCCGACAGGATATTAGCTATTATCAATAAAAGCAAATAAACGCACTGTGCGAGGTGTCCAATTACTTTCTTCCAATCAGTGTATATTGAATACAAAGAGTGTAAATTTCTTTGCACCCAAACATTAGTAACGTATATAACGTCCCTTGCTGTGATGTAGATATAGGCATAACTGGATGAGAGCCGTAGGTGGTTGACAGGCACAGATGTTGTCCAATCCAATCCTATACATATCGATTGGACAAGGATCTTGTGAGCATACTGGCCAGGGGAGTTGACGGCCATGCTGCAGAGCTCTACTTCTTAAACTGTCTTGCAACCCCTTTCAAACTTAAAAAATTTCAAGGGACCCCAAAACATGGTGCCTTATATGTTTTACATGGTCTATGAATTTTCTGCAAAGACCCCCCCCCCCTCCCAAGGAATTTCTCACGACGCCACTTAAGTTACACAAGCTGCATATGGATGCATGTGGTCTTGGTAGAATAGCATATATTCCACGTTATAAAGAAAAGGATCAGGATGGGGTGGATAATATTCTGGACATAGGCTGGAGCATTCCATGTTCCTTCCACAAACACCAGACATGAGCAACTATTGAAAGACCACTACTCCAAAGAGTGGGCCCTGTGTGTCAAAGACGTATACAAGATAGAATGGCCCGATCTTTGATGGACACATATACAATTGCCCTGACAGAAACAACTTTCATCACTGAACTCCACCAATCTCTGTTGAGTCCTCCAAGCAGCCTGTTTTTGGCATCATCAGAAGTGTATATGACATGGTTGTGGTGTAGACTAGCCAAAGGAACTCGCAACGGCAGTCCTGCTTCCAGCAGACATTGTTTATGGTCCAAGCTGACAGTTAGCTGTGACTGTGGCTCTAATTTGAGTGGACGTGACTTTTCGGTCTGCTCAGAGCAGTCGAATGCACCGATTCTCACTTTCATCCGAAAGTCTGCACTCATTGAATCACCTCTGTGGGTGAATAAATCTTTTCCTTTTCCCACAGTCTCCAACAGCCAGATACTCCTGTCCAACTCTCTGCAGAATTGGCAAAAGGAACCATCCTGCCTCCTGAAGACCCACTATGCAACCCCATTCAAACTCCATAAACTGTACAAACAGTGAACACTTCTAGGCATGTTTCACGGTATTTGGCAGTATTTGACAGCCTGAATAAATGCTGGTATTTGGTTTCATAATGCCCTGGCAAGGCTCCTTCTTACACCTGAAACAAGAACTGGTACCCCCTACACTGAATATTGAAACTCTTCTTTTGTGAAAATCAGCAATATGATATCACTCCTTCTGGGCATTCACCAGTGTATATTTGCTAGTTAAATACAGATGAATTTGGAAAACATTTAAAGTCAGTCACTCACATTAAATTTATTGTAAATCCTAGAGCACGTCATGAAAATGGAATCGTCTTGTTGACTCTCATCCACTGAAGATACTGTAACTCGTATTTCTACTCGGAGTTTCACACTAATATACGAATACGTATCAAAAACCAAAAAGATAAGGTCAAGACAAACTAAACTTCAAAATTTCTGCAAGATTTGTCATTAACTTGAATGTTTTTGGACGAACCTTTATCCATCTTCACAGCAACCGATACTAAAATACAATACTAAATAAACCATCTTAAAATTTGGGTGTTAAAGTATGCACCCATCACTGCTCAAATCATATGATGGATGGGCTACTGTATTTTCATCTTTCTTAATTAAAAAAGCTTCCCTATAATACACTTCTGATAAAGGTTCCCTCACTAAAATTTAATTTTTAGAGAAGAATTTTTGTATTGCGTTGTAAAGATTTTTTAGGTTCTATTGACGTTGAAATTTGCCTCAACGTTTTAGAGATTAATGTATCATGTGCAGTTTATTATTATTAAATGGATACTCTCATTAACCTAACAGTCACAATTGCTCTACCAATCAATCTTGATGAAATAATAGTTTTCCAAATTCAAAAAACATAGCCTTAGACAAGGTGACACAATTACCTAAGAAGAACATAGTATTACCAAGTTACAAAAAATACATTATAAAAGTACCATTTTTCATTTTTGCCACAAGGCATTCAGCATTTATACAAGGGTCACTTTTTTAGGGTCATGATATTTTTTTAACAGAATCCCAGACTGCGATCAACAATTTTCAATATGCAGCAATGACATTGAGATTTATGGTACTTGTTGATGCCACTAGATGGTGTAAATGTTCAAGGACAGAAGAGGAAGGAATGCGCGCAAGTCAGTTGGTTTTCAACTGTTGCCAAGTATGGATACGAGTCTGCTAGAACAACGTGCGGATGCAAAAATATCAGTGCTTCGCAATCAAAACACGAGGGAATGTCACGCACAACTCTAGAAGCTGTTGAGATTGTGCTCTTGCATGCAGAACTGTTGCAAAGTGGGTAGCAGCTTTCCAATATGGACGAGTAGCAAGTCCCAACGTGCCTCGTACACTAGCCTTTTGACTATTTGTACCGATATTGCTCATGCTGTGATCGCACAATGCTTAGTGAATGACAGATGGTGGTCTCTACAGGAGTTGGCAACAGAAACAGACATTGGCAGGCAACTGTGCATAAAATTTTACAACACAATCTGCACATGCATAAAATTGTTGCCAAATGGGAACCACATGCACTGACAGAACAATAAACGTCCTCCTTGTCCTTTTTCATCTCATTAAAGAAAAATTTAATATTCAGTCAAAACCTCTGCAATTTATCTCAATAAACAAATACACAGGGCAAGTCAAAAGTCACTGGACATAGCTGTATTTAAGAAATGATTGTATAAAATGAATGATGTGCCCATGCTAGCAGGGAATAGAATAGGTGCTCTATCTTTTGGGACAGTTTTGGAGTTTGGGCATCTTCATTTTGGGTTAAGGATCATTTTCTTAAATAGGAAGAGGGTCCTGTAGCAATCAAATAACACCAGGGTTTTTTTTTTCTCAGTTCTTCCCACAATCGAATTTCAGTTATCTGTTATGGTTCTCAAGTTATGAATAAAAACATTGACACTACAGTGTTGTCTGTTACACTGATGTCCAGGGAATGCCCCTACAGCACCATTGCTGCCGATTTCAACACACAGTACCACTGCATATGTGATAAGTGCTTTCAGATCGGTGGGAAACTTTAGAAGAAATTTTAAAGGAAGGAAAGACAGCTAATTTAGGCTTGCTCATCCCAAAATGGTGGCTGTCCTTAAATATTTACCAGTCACCTCAATTGTTATAGATAGATCTTTCTACATATTAAAAATTTATTAGCAAACAATAGCCTACATTTTTCTGGTTAATAAATTTTAATTTTGCTATGGTTTAATGTTTTTCGTATTTATCGTCATTTTGATAAAGTATGACAATGAAAGCAACACATGGAAGTAAATTTTTGGTATTTAATTTGTGCATATTTTGGATTTTTTTAGTGCATATAAATCCGAACCCTAGATATCACATTTCAGAGATACTGAAACTGTTAAACATAAAGCTCATACAGGCTAGCCAAAAACATCAATTGATGATGCAACCTCAACAACAGCGTTGGATGGCTTGCAGCTGAGTGTGGACTTGGCCAATCATCCATAGCATAGATACTGCATACCAAGAAATGGCATCCATTCAAGTTCAGATGGAACAAAAACTATCTGAGGATGACAGACCTTCTGTACCTGGGCTCTGGATAAATATAGACTGGATCTTTCATTTGCACACAGCAGCGTGTTTAGTGATCAGGCAAATTTTTATGTCCATGCTGAGGTGAACCGTCAGAACATGAGATATTAGAGCAATGCAAACCCTCATTGGACAGATCCATCCAAAGTCATTGGCGATGTCAAAGTTATTGTGTGGTGTAGGATATGGGGACCCAATTAATTGGACCTATTTTCATAGATGGTAACCTAAATGCTGACGAGTCTACAACAATTGTTCCTGTCACTGTTGACTGAAGATGACAGTTCCCAAGTTTCTTCCAGCAGGATGGTGCACACCACATTAAGGATGTAATGTCCATCAGCAATTGGATGGGCAATTACCACTTGAAACAACTTCTGTATGCTGTGAAAATCCGGAGCAGTTGTCACATTTAGCAATGCATCCTACAGCCTGTGACAGCATTACCCCCAGGGATAACACATTGAACAAATTCATTAGCTGCTGCAACCCAGTTTTAGGTGTGTATTCTTGTTTGGAAAATGTCAACGTTTTTGTTAATAACTTGTGAATAATGCCATCAACAATACAATAACATTGTTGCCACTTCCAAGACAAAAATAGTACATTACCTAAGGTTTTTAATATTTCTCTTACCATTTAATTTTTTCTTTGCTCTCATCTAGCTACCCTTTGTCCCATGCACCTGTCGTATATCCTACTATCTTTTTATTCACCTAAAAATGGCTAACAATGTGAGCAGCAAGAAAATGCAGCTCCTGCAAAATTTATATAAAAAGTGCAGAAGCGAGTGTTAAATGTAGTGGATCTTGTGGAAAACTTTATCATTTAGAGGCGAGATGTGTAAATTTATCTATATCTGAGTATCAATATTATCAAGATGAAAATATAGACTGGAAATGTGAAAAATGTGATTCTCGAGAAAGATTAGCTGGAAAAGGTAATAAGAGTCTCAATGAGAACTTAATTAAAGATTTAAGGAGACAGATATAATTAAATCTAAGTCAGATTTGCTTATTGATAATATGGAAGAAATAAAAAAATTGCAGAAGACAGTTTGTGAAGTTTTAAATGAGATTAAAGATCTAAAAAAAAATGAGAAAAGAAATTCGGGATATGTCCAGTTCTCTGGAATTTTTGTCTGGAAAATTTGATATGTTTGAAAAATCTATTACAGATCTGCAAAAGGAAGTAGGCATTTGTAAATTGAAAAATGACCAACTTCATCTGGAAAACGAAAAGTTTAAGGTAGAAATGTAGCCCTATGAAAACTCAATTGGCTAAATTTGAACAATATTCCTACGGTTCAAACATAATTATTAATGGAATACCTGAAACACCAATCGAAGATTTGAATGAAATCCTTTCAAAAATTAGCCTATATATGGACATAGAATGTTCTAAAACTGATGTGGACACTATTCATAGAATAGGAAAAAAGAGAGAAGATAGGAAGACTGGACGGCCTATTGTAGTGAAATTTGTAAGAAAGAAGATGGTTAATGTTTTTTTGGAAAGAAAAAAGAATTGGTTTAAGAGATTGAATACAAGAGAACTTTGTATTTGTGGTGAAGCGTATTCTGTGTATTTAAATGAGCATTTGTGCCCTTTTTTTAGGTCTCATTTTGTCAAGGCGAAAGCTAAGCAAAAATCTGGTGATTAAAATTTGTCTGGATTAAAAATGGGAAAGTATTCATTAGAAAATCTGAAAAGAGCCCAGTCATTGAGCTTGGCTCTGAATATGATATTGAGTTAATATAAATTAATTACCCCTAACTTTATGATTATCGACAATGTATATTTAACTTATTCTAATTACATTCAAATCAATAAGTATGGAAATAGGTTTAATTTGGAGAAAATCTATATTGCAGTCTATTTCCATAAGTTAAATTATATAGTTACATCTATCTAATATCTCAGCTATGAACACTTACATCCCTGGTTCAATCTCCCTCAATGCTTTCATTGACAACATATCAGACAAAAAATTTTTTTCTATTTTCGCTTTAAATATTCGGAGTCTACATGCTAACTTGGATGAACTATTGCTTTCACTCTCTAAATACCTCTCTGTTTTAACATTAATTGAAACATGGACTGTTTCTAATTCTGATATTCCTCATATTTCGGGTTATAATAATTTTTCAATTTCTAGAAAGACACGTAAAGGTGGAGGTATCTGTTGTTTTATCCATAATAAATTAACAGTGAATGTTTTAGATAAAGGAACGTGTATTAATGACGATTACGAATTCCTTACTTTATTAATAAATAATATGTTCCTTATCATTAATATCTATCGCCCTCCAAGTGCTAATTTTAATAATTTTTTAACCTTTATTGAATCCCTTCTTGAGTCTTTGCGTCCTACGGCCAAAAAATGTATAATTCTAGGTGATTTTAGTTCAGAATTTCTACCACCCTTACTTAGCAATACGGCTGAACTCTTATGTCTTTTAAATAGCTTTGATCTTTCACCCACTATCACTTCCCCTACACATTACTCCATCAACCATAATTCCTTTACTCTAATTGATCAAATTTTTACTAAAATCACGAACTTCATCCAAAGTGGAACAATTGATTTATTAATTACTGACCACCTTCCCTTATTCCTAATTTACTCAATGAAGAATTGGTATCCTACCCTGAATTTCATTTCTAGGTTATATACTTTGCACAGAATGCAAATCTTTGCTTCTTACCTACAACTAACTAGCTGGGATACATTATTTTTGAAAGAACACAACTCCGATTTAAATGTTGAAATTTTTTTTAATCATTTTGTGAATGGTTACAATAGATATTTTCCTTTAAAAATCTTTTCTCGAACCCCAATCTATCCAAAAAAAAAACGTGGATTACAGAAACATTATTAAGACTAATTAATAAGAAGCACAAGATCTATAAACAATATATCAAAAATCCTACATCCATAAAAAGAAATCACCTTAAAGCTATCACCAGACTAGTGAAAATTTCCATTAAAGCAGCCAAAAAGAAATATTATGCCGAGCTGTTTTCCTCAATTACCAATCCCAAAGAGAAATGGTATCAAATTCGAAAGGCTTTATCACTTCCAAACAATCATAAGTTGCCTTCCTGCTTTGACAGTAATTATTCTTCACCAAGCCTTTTCCCTTTTTTGAAAGCACTTTTCCCATGCTCCCTTGCTGACAATAATAATATTGATATCAACAGTGACTTTTCCCCCTCATATTCAATTCAGAGACCTCCCATTTCTTCGCCTGAATCTTTTTTCCCCCTCCAACAACCTCCAACGAAATTTTAGCTGTTATAAACAAATTTTCAAAATCTAAAACTACGGATATTTATGGTCTTCGCCAAGATGTGATTATCAGTATCGCTCCCTATATTTCCTATATTTCTTATCCCTTTGTACTCTTTTTAATATGTCTCTCTGTGAAGGAAAATTCCCTAAACAATTAAAATATGCAAAAGTAATTCCAATTTTCAAGAAAGGAGATTCCAATGATTTCAACAATTATAGACCCATTTCTATTCTACCTTTTTTTTCAAAGATATTCGAAAAACGTTTCTTTATTCGCTTAAGTCATTTCATATTTTCCCATGATTTCATTTCCCCTGCACAACACGGTTTTTGCCCAAAGAAAAACATCTCCACAGCTCTTTATGAAATATCGGAATATATTAATATACAAATGGTTCAAAAGAAAATGGTTTTAGCCTTATTTCTTGATTTCAAAAAAGCATTTGATATGGTTCCCCATACATTATTATTAAACAAATTAAAATTATTATATGGTATTAGGGGGCTGCCACTGAATTGGATAGCTTCCTTTCTTTTAGATAGGCATTATTCTCTTTGTCTCAATTCAATTCTTTCACCAAAATTAATCAGTAACCAGGGAGTACCACAAGGCTCTATTCTATCGCCGCTATTGTTCTCACTCTTTATTAATGATATTTCCAATATTGCTGGCAATGCACAATGCATATTATTTGCTGATGACACTTCATTTATAGCCTCAGCTGATTCCGAAGAAGAACTTGAAAATGTATTAAACGCTTTACTAAGTAAAATCTGTAACTGGTCATTATTAAATCAACTTCCACTTAACCTAAACAAATCTTACTACATGATCTTTCATCAATGCAATAAATTAATTAATTATAATAAAATTAAGCTTTGTGTTAATAATAAAGTATTAACTAGAGTCTCTTCCTATAAATATTTAGGAATTTATTTTACCCCCTGATTTATCATGGAGCCTTCATATAAAACATTTAGCTACTAAACTATCCCATTCTTTAGGCATTATTTATAGAGTCAATCATCTTCCACGTAATATTTTATTAAATTTATACTTTACCTTAATTCATACAAATTTATGCTTTGGAATATGTTTATGGGGATCGACCACACAGGAAAATAAAAACCGTATAATTAAACTTCAAAAACGTTTTTTACGTATACTGTTAAATAGGCCCGCTTTCTCTTCCGTCAGTTCAGAATTTAAAAACTTTAACCTTTTAAAATTTGATGAACTTTATTTTATTCAATTAGCTCAATTTATATATAAAGTCAAACATAACGTATATTATATTAGAAATCCCCCAATGATAACTAATCCATGTCATCACTATCACACGAGAGAAAAAAATAACAATTCCATTTTATAGAGTGAATTACTCAAAGAGATCAATCTCGATTTCTGGCGTTATCTGTTGGTCAAAATTAACTAAAGAACTTCACGATGCACCTTCTCTTCAATTTTTTAAACGTCTTTTCCTTAAAAGCATTTGCTCGGGCGAAATTACATCTGATTTAACTTCTGTTTACTATTAAATGTTAACTAATTTACGCAGTCCTCTGTTTATTCTACTATTAATTAATATCGTTGTTGTTTAATATCATACAAAGTTATATAATTTTATATTGATTATATAAATTTAATGATGCCCCTGGACAGGCCCCAGGCCTTTGGGCACCTTTAAGTTCTTTTGGTGCTAAAATTGCTCTTTTTATCTTATATGAATATTTTTTAAATTGAATATTATTATTATTACCAATCCATTGTTCTATGATTACAATTAATTGTATTTGCAATTGTAAATAATAATTGAAATTGAATTGAAATTGAAATTGTATGTTTAAATAAAAAAATAAATAAATAAATAAATAAATAAATAAATAAATAAATAAATAAAAATCACAACAGATAACTGAAATCTGATTGCAGGAAATGAATCCCTGTGAAAAACTGGTATTACTTGATATGCGACATGACCCCCTTTCCATTTAAGAAAATGAACCTCTATCCTTTACCCTGCTAGCATGGTCACATCATTCATTTTACACAGCATTTACCAAATACAGCTATGCCCAATGACTTTTGACTTGCCCTGTAGTACAAGGCAATTAATTGGTCGGTAAAACAGCTCTTCGTTCACTTGCCAAATTAAGTGAATGGGTGCAAGAAAGAGGCAAAAAGATTCCATACTTTGATCATACCTTAATTTTTAGCATAATCCAGTTTTTTCCCTAAATCACTTTCTGAATGAAATGTTACATAAGAATCCTCATTTAATAAAATGTGTCCATACAAGTGAGACTTATGAAGAATTACAGTCTTTACAGTGAAAATTATGATGCATAATTGAAAAAATATCGAAATTTCCCTCTTTCTGTTTTTCTCTTAAAAAAAAAGATTTTGATTTGGAAAAATACAGTACTGTAATTTTTTAATACAATTTTTATGCACCGTCAAAGCTAAGCACATGGGAGAAAATTTTACAGATGTAAACACGGCGAATATGCCGGGTTAAGAAGTTAACATTTGTGTATTCGAAAAACAATTAAACCTACTTAGATACATAGTATGTCCAGTAATTTAAGAAACAATTAAACCTTCATAATTTCCTGGGATGTGTAGGTTAGGTTATGCAAATTACTATTCAGAAAACAGTGAATAAATTTCTATTGTTTTTTTCATAAATGAAAAGTGAAAGAGATAGAACTGTAGAGATCTAAAAAAGAAGAATGCATTGTGAAACTTTATAACAGTTTTGCCCCTTATGAAATTTATCGAGAATAGAAAATTTAAAACTATAATCCTTAGTGGAAATACACTGAAGAGCCAAAACATTATGACCCTCACCACATTGGCAAATGAACTCGTTTGGATCACGTGTAGGGCACATAATTAAGTGGGAATGGTATTTAACTGCTGCTGGAGAAGTTAAGGAATCAGTCTTCCACTTAATTTTGCGAGTGACGGGAAAGGCTGCTGATCTAAGCGAATTTGATAGAGGGCAGATTGTAATATGGCCCGAAGACTCGGAACGAGTATCTCTGAAACTGCAAGGCTGGTAGGTTGTTCACGATCTGCTGTTGTTCATAAATGACAGAGAAATCAGCAGTAGATGCCAAGTGTTGGATGCCCACGTGTCATCAAAAAAAAAGGACATCGGAGACTGTCCCGCTTGGTAAAGCAAGATCGGCACCAGTCAGTGGCTCAGCTGACAGCCCAATACAATGCAGGTCCAACTGCAAGTGTTTCGGAACACACAGTTCAGCAGACTCTGTTGGATATGGGACTGCGCAGCAGACATCCCACTCATGTGCCTCTGCTGATCAAGCGTCATTGTCAACTATGCCTAGAGTGGGCCCAGGAAAATTGAGACTGGAGCACGGATGTGGAAGAGAGTGGCCTGGTCGGATGAATCATGATTTCTTATTCATCACGTTGATAGTCGTGTCAGGGTATGCCAACTTCCAGGCAAACAGTTGCCCCCCCCCCCCTGCCCCTGTATAGCAGGCCATACACAGGTTGGTGGTGGCAGTATTATGCTTTGGGGGACGTTCTCATGGGCGGCTCTAGGACCCGTAGTTGTGGTAGAACGGACCATGAAAGCTGCAGACTATCTGAACATCATTGCGAACCAGTTGCACCCTTACATGACGTCTGTCTTCCCAACTGGAAATGGAGTCTTCCAACAGGACAACGCCCCATGTCACAATGCTCGAATTGTGTTGGAGTGGTTCAAGGAGCATAAGGATGAATTTCAATTAATGTCTGGCCACCTAACTCACCAGATCTTAATCCGATAGAGCATATTTGGGATGTCATGGAGTGGTAGCTCAGAGCTCAAACATCACCATGTCGGAATATCTCGACTTTGCGTGACTGCTGCTTAGACATTTGGTACAACCTGTCTCCAGTCATATACCAAGAACTTGTGGCATCTATGCCAAGGCGAGTCGCAGCTGTTTTGCAGACCAAAGGTGGCACAACACGTTATTGAATAGGTGGTCATAATGTTTTAGCTCTTCAATGTATTTCCCAGTTGCTATTAATAAAATAAAATCATAATAACTTAAAGATTATATAAAAATTACTGTTATTCTTTCTCCTATCTAAACCTGAACTTAAACTTATTTTTTAAATTTTTTTTTTTAACCCTTTTGCTGCGTAAAGCTGATATATCTATCCAAAATTTCATTATCTTTACCTGCAAAAAAATTGCATTCACCCACAGAATTTAAAAAAAAAATCTTCTCACTATTCGGTAAAAAGTGGGTAATTTCTTCTTGTAAGGAATGATCGTGAAATTTAATTACGCAATGAAAGGGTTAAGGTCAATTTTAATATATAAGACTATAAGCCATTTAAATCAATATACCTGTATAACTGGAGGAATAATTTTATTTTTCCTTAAGGAATTAATACGTAGTCTTTCTTTTGCATATATTCTAACAGCTTTTCGTCGTCTCAAATCACGTATCATTCTCCAATCTGTATAATAACTGCGCACACATGTCTCATTAGAGAATGCGTATGGAAATGAATTAGGAAGTGCTGATGCCACCTATTCAAAAATTAATTTAAATCTTGTTACACCTAAATATCTATAGTTTTAAATTATTTATGATAATTTGAGAGCTATGTACTGATTTAACATTTCAGATAATTGGTAAATAAAAAAATTTTGAATCTTTTTATGCAAACCAAATTTGTCTTATATAGCTATATGAGTGTCTATCATAACCTACAGATGAAAAATTTTTATTATCATTTATATATAATTTGTAAATCATTTTCATCGAATTCTTTCCTCTTATAGGTTTGAACAATAATAATAATAATAATAATAATAATAATAATAATAATAATAATGTAAAATAATAATAATAAATGGATGCCCCCTTACCGTGGGTCAGGGGTTTGGGTGCTTCAGGGATCCTGTCAGCTATGCTGGATCACCCTTACCAGAAAGGTCATGGTTAAGAAGTGAGACGAAGAGTATCCAAACAAATGTATATCTCATGATGTCGACGAATGAGAGAATTCATACTGCATCGTGTGTGGCATGAGTTAAAGTCACCCCCGTTCGGGAGATAGGCAGAGGCTCTCGTTCGAAAAATAGTAGACAGTTTCCCAGCTGTTATCTCAGAACAATGCCTTCGAGAAGCCCCACTTGTCATTATGCACTTGGGGAAATGGTCGGGGGCAGCACATGCCTTTACCCAGGAGGAGAAACGGGTAAAGCGACAACGGGATCGGGTGCTGTCAATCGGCACCTGGAACGTATTCTCCATGACAGGAAAGGAATCAGAGTTAGTGGAGGAAACCAAACAATATCGACTGGATATCATAGGTATTACCTCTACGAAACGTCCGGGTTCTGGAACTGTGAACTTAGAAGGAGAGTGGAAGCTCTTCTACTCAGGTGTCGACCCTAACATGACTGCCCAGGCGGGAGTGGGGATACTCACAAGTCCTCGGCTGGCAGATTATGTTGCAGATTGGACCCCATTAGGTGAAAAACTGTGTCTCCTGAGGCTTCAGATAGGGAAACGGTCTCTCTCTCTCTATTTGTTACATATGCTCCAAATGCAGTCACAGAGTATCCACTCTTTCTAGATGAAGTTTATGCTGCTCTTAGCAGGAGAGGGAGTGCAGATTCTGTCATCCTAGTGGGCGACTTCAATGTACACGTAGGGGCTGATGACCAAACGTGGAAAGGCGTGATTGGGAGGAATGGCAACCCGATTTAAATGAGAATGGGAGGTGCTTGTTGATCTCGTTGTAACAATGGACTTTCCATCACAAACACCTTCCAGCACAAGGATGTTCATAAGTATACTGGTACAAGGATGCAATGGATCAGAAAGCACCGATTGATTTTGTAATCGTATCAGCTGACTTATTCCGATCAGTGTTGGATACTTGTGTGAGGAGAGGGGCAGAACTATCAACTGATCACCATCTTGTTGTCTGCACTTTGCAGTTCTCTGAATCCATGCCAACCAAGCAAAATACTAGGTCCAGATAGACTTGGTGCATCAAATGGGAGGCATTGGAGGATACAGCTTTGAGGAAGGGCTTTGTAGATAACATATCTTTAAGTTTCAGAGAACTATCCAGTGATCGTGGTACTGTTGAAGAGGAGAGGCAGTTGTTTAAAACTGCTGTGATTACTTCGGCTGCATTGTGCTGTGTCGTAAGCGGCTGTGTGTGGCGCAGGGCAGTGAGAAAAGGACTGCATAGCGGAACAGTGAAGTCCAAGAAGCTGTCAAGACAAAGAATGAAGCCTATTTCCTATGGCTTGCAAATAAGTCACCTTCGAGTCAATGCGGTACACTGACTGAAAAGCAGCAGCAAAGACAGTATCAACAGCTAAAGCCAAGGCACAGAATAAGGAAAGGCAGAAGCGACCCTCCCTTGATTTCCTGAGGCAAACATGCGCGAGTGCACTCTAGCGGCGTGGCTGTAACATTAACTAGCAGGCGATACAATCGCAGCATTTCTCTATGGTGCGATAGGAAAACCACCCATTACATTTTTAATTTTTGGCGCAAATTAATAAAATACTGAAAACTTTCACTCACGAATTAGTAAACATATGCGTATCTCTAAAGGTAATTACTGCTCTGCAACTGGAAGCGGTAATAATCATGGGAATAGTGAACAAATATCATTTTTCAGATTTCCCAAGGAAGAGAGCAGGTGATATAACATTAATTCATGTCAACAATTACGTAGAGTTTATGCATTTTCTTTAGTCTGTGCTTAGATTTCATATAATTAAAATATATAAAATGTGTATACATAAAATTATTTTTGAATGTTTTGTTTATGAAAATGTCTAAGTAAATTGAATTAAAATTTAAAACTTCCATACAAAAATATGTAGACAGAAAGTTATTCATAAAAAAACTTATTTCCAAGAAATGTATCAGTGCATGTAAATAAAAGATTACAATTTCTTTCCTAAATTAAATGTTATGTTTGTTACTTTATTTGATGGTCATATTAAAACTAATTAAATCTCATGAAACAAGTACATTTTCAGATGTAAAATTTGGGCCATTAAAAAACTCGAAGAAATGATTTAATGAAATTTGATGTAGAAAACAAAGTCGTCGGTGTGAACGCAGGATTAATATCCGTTCTTTTAATTTTTTTAGGTTTCAGCATGGCTCCGTTATCGTGTAAGGCCAGCGAGCATTCTGTGTTGCTTTAGTGTAGCTTTAAAGTGTTAATATTAAACATTAAGATAACATTATAAATAAAAACATACATTTTATTACAAGAATTATGTGTTTTGTATATTATATGACATACAAAACCCTCTTTGTTACCTTTTTTCAGTCCTTAACCGAATCGTTTCCAACCTTTCATTAACATGGATGCAATGCCGTGTCGCTTTGCTCTTTAGTGTTTATACAGCCACACCGCTACTGGCGCTGCATGATTTTCGTGCCTCACACGATTGCATGGGAATTGACGGGAGTGGCCAAGGCCTGGGAGAAGTTCAGGGACAAATTGGAGGCAGAGTATGGTTCGGCAAACAAGGTATTCTGGCTGACCGTGCACCACCTTCGTGAAAAGAAGTGTCTTTCCTCACAAACTATAAGGTATTCAGATGGGAGGCTTCTGAAAACAGAGGAGAACATATTGCATAGGTGAAAGGAATACTTTGCATCTCTTCTTAATCCAGTGACAGCAACAACTGAGGCACATGAGGTGCACCTTGGAGCAGAGAATAGTCACGATAGTATCACTGAAGCAGAAGTCAGACGGGCAATTTAGCCCCTGAAGACTGCCAAAGCTGCAGGTGATGATGAAATCCGGTCCGAGATGTTAAAGGCCTTAAATTGGGATGGCAGCCTATGGCTGACTCGAGTGTGTCAGGTTGCTTGGATATCTGGCCAGGCCCCTAAGCAATGGCAGACAGGAATTGTGATCCCTATCTTCAAAAAGGGAGATCAGTTAGATTGCAACAACTATCGAGGCATCTCTTTGCTCAGCATTCTTGGGAAAGTGTATGCTAAGTGTCTGGAGAAGAGAAGTCGGAAAATAGTCGACTCCAAACTTGGTCGAAGAGCACGATGAATCACATCTTTGCTCTAAGGCAAATCTTTGAGAAATCCTGGGAATATGCAAAAGATGTCTACGCTTACTTTGTGGACCTCGAAAAAGGATATGACAGAGTTCCTGGGGAGAAGCTGTGGCAAGTGTTGCAAGAGTATGGAGTGGATGGGCAATTACTGGTTGCTATCATGTCTCTGTACGAAAGTTCTGAGATGTGTGTCCGGATAAATGGCATTAAGTCAAGACCGTTCACTATGGGTGCTGGATTCTGCCAAGTGTGTGTACTGTTGCCCCTCTTGTTCATTATCTTTATGGACTGGATAAACAGGGGCAGCAGAGGCGATGAGCTTGTTTGTGTGGGCGACTGCCTGGTGGAGAGGTTGCTCTTTTCTGATAACCTTCTCCTCCTTGGGTCTTCTAGCACTAACCTTCAGCATGCACTAGACCGGTTTGCAGCCAAATGTGAAGAACCTGGGATGAAGATCAGTGTGGCTAAGACTGAGGTTCTGGTCCTTTCAAGAAAGCCTGCTCAGTGCATTCTCCATGTTAGGGGAGCCCCATTCAGACAAATAGAGAAGTTCAAGTATCTCGGGATTGCATTCACGAGTGATGGGCGGCAGGATAAAGAATTGGATGCTCGGATCGGTACAGCAAGCTGTGTCAGATGTGAATTGTGGTGATCTGTGGTAACGAAACACGAGCTGGGAAACAAAACCAAGCTCTCTGTCTTCAAATCTATCTTTGTCCCCATTCTCACCTATGGTCATGAGTCTTGGATAATGACCGTAAGAGTGCGATCGCAGCTACAAGCAGCCGAAATGAGAGTTCTAAGAAGTGTGGCAAGTGTTACCCTACCAGATAGCGTGCACAGCACCACAATAAGGGAGTCTTTAAATGTTGAGCTGCTACTTCTCCGCATTGAGAGATCTCAGTTGCCTTGGTATGGCCATGTGATACGGATGCTACAAACTGGTATTCCTAGGCAGTTGTTACTTTCCAAGCCGGTGGGTAAGAGACCAAGGGGTTGGCCTAGAACCAGGTGGCTAGACTACATGGAGAATCTGGGTTCGAGTTGCTTGGGTATTAGGGAGGACATGCACCTGATGGCGGAAGATCACGATCGCTGGAGATCCTCCATAGGGCTGCTGCCCCATTCGACCCTAACGGATAAGCGGGTTTGAAAAGTAAGTAAGTAATAACCTTCGTATGGTCCTACGTCCGAGTCGTGCGAGGGAGAGGTGGGGGGGGCAACATCTTAGAGTGATAGCCCTGTTAACAGGTCTGATTTACTCTACCCTTACTTTAATCTTGAGGGTCCAGATGACCCAGTAGGGCTGATGAGCTGATTACTTTAGCCAAGGGCCTGCTGATGATGGAGATGGCTAACAGGTCCATCCATATTGGTGATCAATATGATTGGTGCTATTGAGTTATTTGATACCAACTCGGACGTCATCTGGTTTACCAAGGTCCACACTCATGGATTAGACAGAGGGTCACGTTCAAAAAATATGTCACAATCTCCCAGGGCCACTGGTGGTGAAAGCAGCACCAACCCCTGTTCGACTATGCAATGTCACAACCTATCCTTAGTGTTTCAAGAGCTCCTTTGCCCTCGACCACTAAGGCAGGCAAGCCACGCCAACGCATGAAATGGACCAATGACATAAACCATTTTATTATGCAAGCCTACCAAGCAGTCACTAAATTGGAAACTGACACTACAGCTTACAGACAATGCTTATATAACACTTTCAAAGAGACATATCCTCACATCACAGTCACTGAACAACGCATTGCAGATCAGCGTCGCACAATTGTTAGGAACTATTTAATACCCTTACCCACGCTACAGAAAATAAAGTAACAAGTTGCACAACAGCTATAAGAACACGAGCCATCTACACACAGATCCTAACACTGAAATCACTAATGAACTTGAAGAACACATACTCAACAATAAACTTCACCATAATATTCATTCACAACACACCATGAATACTAAACTTATTGAAACATTAAATGACACCCTACAAAGATACCTTACAGTTTACACGGGAAAAGATCCCACACCAAGATCAGATATACCTAAAATTAACATAAATAGCAAAACAGGGGAAATTTTATTTTAGATGAACACATATACGAGACCTGTGAGAAAAGTATCCGACCTAATTTTTTTTTTTTGCGAAAACCTGATGGATTTGGATCGCGCGCGCTTGCATGAGTCACCCTTGAACTCTTGTGCGTATGCGTGAATTATTTCCCGCCTCTCAATAGCGTCAGTTGCTGGCAATCAGCATTAGAGGAAGTAGTGTGTTGTGCTCTCGTCGGTTTTTGATTTAAAGGAAAATGACGGAACGACTGGAGCAGCGTTACTGCATCAAATTTTGCCAGAAACTGGGCGACAGCCAGGTGGAAACCATCCGGAAGATTCAGACGGCTTTCGGTGATGATGCTATGGGCATCACACAGATTAAGGACTGGTACAACCAGTTTAAAGACGGCCGCACGTCGGTGGAGAGCGAGCCACGCTTCGGTCGGCCATCAGATTGCCGAAATGACCAGGTCATTGCCAAAGTGAACGCTGTGGTGATGCGGGACCGTCGTGTGACTATCCAAGAAGTTGCGGAAGAGGTGGGCATCAGTACGTTTTCGGCACATTCCATTCTGACCGAAGATTTGGCCATGAAGAGTGTGGCGGCAAAATTCGTACGCTGCTGACGGCGGAGCAAAAGCAACCTCGTGTTGACGTCTCACAGGACATGCTGGCCTCCGCAAACAGTGACCCCGACTTCATGAACACCATAATCACTGGTGATGAGTCCCGGGTGTATGGGTACAACCCGGAAACCAAAGCTCAGTCATCACAGTGGAAGCATTCCTCGTCACCACGACCAAAGAAGGCCCGCCAAGTGCGCAGCAATGTGAAAGTGATGCTGACTGCTTTCTTTGACTCTCGCGGTGTGGTACACAACGAGTACACACCACAGAGTCAAACAATCATCAAAGAGTACTACAGGGATGTCCTCCGTCGCCTCCGTAATGCAGTGCGGTGCAAGAGACCGCAGTTGTGGTCAACAGGCAATTGGCGCCTCCATCATGATAACGCTCCAGCCCATTCCTCGCACTTGATTCAGACTTTTTTGGCGAAAAACCAGACTCCCGTGGTACAACAGGCTCCTTACTCTCCTGACCTGGCCCCCTGCGACTTTTGGCTGTTCCTCAAACTCAAGAGGCCATTGAAAGGAACGCGATTTCAGACAAGAGAGGACATTATGGCTGCAATGACAGCCGAGCTAAACTCCATTCCGAAAGACGCTTTCCAAGAATGCTTCCAACAATGGCAGCACCGCTGGGAGCAGTGTGTGGAGTCCCAAGGAGACTACTTTGAGGGTGAGTAGGTTTCCAATGATGTGTAATTTTTTTTTTTCCCGGCCGAAGGTCGGATACTTTTCTCACAGGCCTCGTATATTACCCCAGCACATTGAAGAAAATCTATCTTTAGAATACATACACCTTCTTATTTACACTGGGGCTCTTACAGTTATATCCACACTGGGAAAGATACCAATCCATAAATACACAAAAAAATTATCCACCCAACAGAAACCTAAATGGCAAAAGCAGATTGAGTCTGATATTGACTTACACAGTACACTAAAAACAACACTTCATCAAAGCAGAACAAATGCCTCAGATAGTTATTTAAGAAAATTAAAACACACACCAGACATGTGCAGCACAATCAACACATTACAGAATATATGGACACATTAAAACAAAAGTTAGCTGCAAAAACACAACAACTAAGGAGATACAAATCATGCACTCAGCGTAAACAACAGAATAAGTTATTCGCAAACAATGATAATACATTCTATAAGCAGTTAAACAAAGACTATGCACACACACACAAAAACACATGTCTGCCAACACAAACAGCATTCCAACATTATTGGTCGTCTCTATGTTCTGTCTCAGTTGAACATAATAGGGACGCTAGCTAGATCAGGGAAGAGGAACAATCAGCATTCACACAACCAAACATGCCTTATATTGCCATAACAGCAGATGAACTCTCACAAGCCAATAAACGTACTCATAATTGGAAGGCTCCAGGTGTAGATAGGATTCAGAACTTCTGGTATAAGCGCTTCACCTGTTTGCATCTGATCCTTGCAAAACAGATCTCCAACACTTTGCAAATACCACAGACATTGCCACATTTCCTCACACAAGGAATAACATACATGGTACCAAAGTCACATAAGACCCCAGATCCCACACAATATAGACCGATCACATGCCTGCCTACACTTTACAAAATAATAACTGCCTGTATCGCATACACATAGACAGAAACAACATTCTCACTGAGCAACAAAAGTGATGCCGTAGAAATCACATGGGTTGTAAGGAGCAACTCCTGATAGACAGTGTGGTCCTACGGCAAACCCACAATAAACATCGACACCTCCATGCAGCCTACATTGATTACAAAAAGGCCTTTGATAGTGTCCCACACTCATGGCTTTTATATACCTTATGAGTATATAAAATAAGCCCTACACTTATCATATAAAGTACATTTTTAGAAAGTACAATGCTGCATTAGAGAACTACACTACACCTCGCACTCAACAGTGAAACCATCACGACTGACAAAACACAAATAAACTGGGGCTTTTTCCAGAGTGACTCACTGAGCCCACTCTGGTTTTGTCTTGCACTAGATGCACTTTCAAACAGAATGAAAAGCACAACTTATGGCTACACGATTAAACACAATAACAGCTGCCACTACACGCTTTCACACTTACTCTACATGTACGACATGAAAATTTACGCCTCCACACAAACACAATTGCACCAATTACTTGACATTACACAAACTTTTTCAAAAGACATACACATGCAATTTGGGTTGGACAAATGCAAAACCATTCACATTGCTGTTATGAAAAATGATGACTTTTACAAATATCTATGATTTAAACAAGCCTAGCTTCTGGAGCACAAATACAAAGAATACACTCACTAAACAATATCTTCAGAGGCTAGAGGCAATACTTAAACACATTTAAAGTCCAGAAATTTATTCAAGGCTATCAATACCTTTGCCACCCCATTACTCTCCTACTTGAGACAGTGGACACACACAGATCTTGAGGGACTTGAAAGGAAACTATGTAAACTGCTTACAAAGATTAGAAAGCACCATCCACACACAGCTATTGAGAGACTCACCCTGCCTTGTTCAGAGGGAGGCAGAAGTCTTATTGATATTGTAACGTATAATAAAGAACGTTATTTTAATTTTAAATGACTTTAACCGATAATGACAGTACAACATCAAAAGTAGCGATGGCGTTGTGGTTCCCGCAATAACCCCTATGTATTAGTTTGATTTATGTAAAATAAGAAAATGCAAAGTTTAATAATCAGCGAGTCAAAAAGACAACACACAGTAGAGTTTATTAAGATTGAACTAAATATTAGAAGAATTTAAAATATATATATTTTTTCCCTTTTTTTTTACAATACAATTATTGGCTTTGTTTTAATAAAAAGATTACAAAATATCTGTTCCAAAGAACGTAACCATGACACATAACAATGTAATGCTGATAAAATCAACACAGGTCAAAGCATATTCAAGAGTGCTGAAATCTCGACCCAAAATAAAAAGCATGTACTAACTCAAAGTACACAATTATACTTTACTAAAAGTATAATAAAAATCAGCACAAAGGTGCAATTTATAGACAGACAAGAAGTGTTCAATAAAACGTTATGAAACATACGAGAACACAAAATAAATAAATTTGCTCAACGCAAAAGGAATTTGAGGCAAATGAAACTGATAACAGTTCCAGTACAACATATAAAAATGTGACTGCCTACACAATGGAAAACTACATAAGTTTTCCATGCAAAATTTGAGTAAGGAAAAAGGAATTGATGCATCGTGGTCCATACTCAAAGTTAGGAATTCTGATATCAAAACTTCGGCTATCAGCATTCAAACTGTAAGTACAAGAAAATAAAACTGATGATAATTTAAAATAAAATATAAGTGACAACACGATGGCAGCAGCAACAAAATGGACACTCATCTTGGAAGAAAAGCCTTGAAAAATACAAAAGTAAATAAAATTTAAAAAAATTCAAATACAAATTCTCAAGAAAATTCCAACAATACAGACACTTGTTGAGCAAAGGAAGTAGATAAAAAAACAATCCAACTGCTTCATGACATCAAAATTAGATTGCAGGTACAGAAAAAAGGCTTCAGAGGCTGGTAAATAAATGGCATCAGTTGTCCAATTCGCACAAAAACAAGGGAAAACTCCAAAGGGAATGGCTATGTCCATGATAGCTGGGTGTAAATGGCCCATGATGGAGGAGTTGAAAGAGCGATCTGAAGTCGCTGCTGACCACTGATGAAGTGAAGTAGATAGCACAGCAGTTGAAGACGTAAATTTTCATAACAATAGTCGCGCATTTGGCCAGAACGAGGAAACAAAAGTCATGAACAGTGTAACATCCCGCCACCCCCACAATAAGTTGATAGTGTTACCCTTGGCTTCTGTGATGGGTGTCGGGGTGAAGGAGGCTAGAGTTCAGAACTGAAATCAAATGAAAGGGAGCCTGACACTGTGGTATTCAGATTAAAGACGTTTACTTTATTCATGCTTAAGAACATTTAATAACTTACTCAACTTCACTATCTACCAAATTATCTATGTGCTAGCTTAATTCGGGGCCCCAACTATAATCTTATAATTCCTCAACATAACGTATTGTCACCTTCTACACAAATGTAGTGCATCTGCACACAATTACTGGCACTCCTGGCCGTGATATACAATAAACCTTGCAGGACGGAATTTACAACTATCATACATGAGAGAATTAACATAACGGCTCTGCTAGGGCTACAACTACGAGTACCTACGTACTCCCGAATCAAATACTCCTATAGCAGACACGCTCGTAAGCGCACGGCGCCTCCTTTCATGGGCGTGAAGGGGGGAGGTGCTGGAACCCCTCTTGGGCAGTACAGTGCTCCCTGCGACGCCAGCCACTGGTGAGCTCGAGTTCTGGTCGTGTGCAAAGGTGTACTTAATCCACCTGTATACATACGCTAACCAGTTGACTCCGGAACACGTTACTCATGATAGGAAAATCCTTCTTAATTGCTGCATAGGTTTTGACTTTCACGACAGGGTGCTTATCTAGACTAAAACTCTTAACAGTAATCATATTTAACAGTTACAAAGCCTCTTCTAGGAAAATTAAAATAGTTCATTGGGAGCGGCACCTCAGTCCTTCGTGTAGGAACAGAGCGAACAAAAGTTTATCTTCGTTAATGCCAAGGGCGGGAGGACGAATGGCACTATCGGGCTCCACGAGGAGTCTACAGTTCGAAGTTCTGCTCACCGCGTTGAGAAGGATAAAAAAAAAGGACACTCACCAATTGTTCACTGTTTTCCAAATTACCGTCACTGTTTCAACATTCAGTATCCCATTTCATACTCAGGCTTCCATATCCAATCGTAGTTGTCTCGTCCATGGCTGAGGGCTCTCTTATTTCTCCGAGGGTTACGCATCGATCATCATTCAAAACTGTAAGCCGATTTACTCATGTACTTGTCCCAATCACGGTTGCTCATCATCGAACGAAAGACAGTTAATAACAAAAAAACATTAATTTCATAAATTATAAAAAAATGTTGACTTATTTTACAAGGCCTCATTTCGAATGTGAGGCAACAAAACCTCGGCGAAAAAGATACATCCGTACCACTCAAATTTATTTTAACAAAAAAAACGAACGAATAATTTTAAACAAACATACACAAAAGTCATGCATCCTAATTTACACGAAAGTGATCGCAACAATTCCCTGCTGGAGGCTGAGAAATCTTCTCAGAAAAACTCGTAGCAATTGCCTCCCCAACAGAGGATTAGCTACGATCGCTCACGAAATAACAACAATTCACTTTTAACAACAACACATAACGCAACACACTTGTATCCTTTGTAACGAAATAACACCTACAAAATAAACAATAATCACTTATTACAACGAACAATAAAATGACATAATTCACTAACCAACGAACACTAAATTACACTAGCTCACCCCCCCCTCCTATCCTCCCGTCGGACATACATGACTAACCTTTAACTGGGACGTCACAACAGGAAACAATAGCTGTGTGCTATTACAGAGATAGAATGTATACAATGCACAAAAAAAAAGACATTGACCATTTTTAGATTTAAAAAAATACAAACAGGGAAAAATAAAGAACATGTAGTGTGCAAATATTAAACAAAAAATATTTGCACATCACAGTATAATAGATCTACACCAGAAACAGACTCAGTCACTCACAAAATTCTTTTATTCTAAACAACACACATCACCATTACACAAAGAAGTCTGCATGGCTGATAAAATACACACCTTTGAATCTGAACAGCATGCAGAACACCTATTAACATTCCTACAACATGCACAAAACTTCAATCATGGCTCGGAAAGCAACTCCAATGTACACATCCTTCTGACCTCAACCAGCCGCACAAGGAGAAAAAAGCGTCGAACTTTTGGTTGAATGATGGGAGTCTCTTTGGGGAAACTGAAGGAACCATGATTGCCATACAAGAGCAGGTTATTAACACTAAAAGCTACAGAAAACATATCAAGATTCAACTAATGGATCTTGCAGGAAATGCCATATCACAGAGGGATCAATCCATATGAAGTGATCCAAAAAAAGTTAAGTTGGTTGCTTGACCATTTTTAAATATTTTGATTTTTTTATATGTGATTACCCTAAAATTGAGAAGTTCAAAACGGTTTTTAAAAAGTTTTACCTTGCACCGTTACTGAATGGCGGCCATTTATATTTGTAAGCGCACGACGGTTTTTCAATTTGGAGACATTAGCGTTAATTTTGATATCTCTGCACTCGGTTAAGTTACAACATTGCAATTGACATGATTGTTTTTAGAAACGTCTCCTCTACAACATTGTTTATTACCCCCAAAGTTTGGTATTGAAAATGTAAAAAATCCACTTTTTAGACCCAAAATTAACAACCAAGGAATGATTTATCAGAGTATATTTTTTTTCTCTAGTTAGATATCATACACTACTAGCCTTATATAGAGCAACAGCACTGACAAATGTTTACTTAATTTTTTATAAATTTTTGAAATTTGAAAATCTTAATTTTTTGTAAAGTTTGGGGCTAGTTATCTCTGGTGGGACTGAATAGAAAAATTTGATTTTTGCACATTTTGTACACCTATACGATAGCAAAGTACTTAAAAATTTCAACATTGATATTTGACTGTGAACAAAGATATGAATTTTTGAAAATGAGGAAATAATTCACATTACACTGCAATTGATCTCATGGCTGTTGCCTAATTCATGTGTGATACTGGTTGGATGAATTAAAGCAATGAATGGTGCTTTCTTTTCATCAGTTGTGATGATGGATGAGACTTGGATTTCATTTTTTAACCCTGAAACGAAACGCCAATCTTCACAGTGGAAACACACTGATTCACCGCCACCAAAAAAATTTCGAGTCACAGCCTCTGCTGAGAAAGTTATGGTGGCCATGTTTTGGGATAGCGAAGGCATAATCCTCATGCATTGTGTTCCAAAGGGTACAACTGTTACAGCTAATTCATACGAAAATGTTTTGAGAACA
Organism: Rhysida immarginata; assembly: GCA_023313115.1. Lineage (NCBI taxonomy): Eukaryota > Metazoa > Arthropoda > Chilopoda > Scolopendromorpha > Scolopendridae > Rhysida > Rhysida immarginata. The sequence continues at coordinate 6,319,711 of JAHWFO010036886.1, forward strand.
AAATTCCTTCCAGCATTGCATGAGAAACGACCAAACAAGACTGGGCGGGTGCTTTTTCTTCAAGACAACGCCCCTGCTTATCGGGCACTCCTAACTCACCAGTTTCTTCAAAGTAACAACTTTGAGGTGGTTTCCCATGCTCCATACTCACCAGACCTCGCTCCTAGCGATTTCTGGCTTTTTCAAATCATGAAGGACACTCTCCGTGGCCGCTCGTTTCCCAACCGAGCTGCTGTTACTTCAGCGATTTATCAGTGGGCAAAATATACCCCTAAAGATGAGTTCTCAGCAGCCAAGGAATCATGGCGCCACTGTTGTGAAAAATGTGTTAGACTTCACGGTGATTACGTCGAGAAGTAACAGTAGTTACAACTTTCTGGGTTAAGTATTTTGTCAGAAAAAAATTTGGAGACCATAGAACTTGAACACATCTCGTAATAATGTGCTACTTAATTGAGAATAAACCTAGATGTAAATGGACAATTTTTTTAACATAGAACCAAAGCAAAAGCTCCTATTGTTTAATATTTTATTGTTAAAATAAATAATACTAACTAAATGTAGGGTGATAGTGTTAACTAAATATAGGTTACAACTAAATTTTATTACAATGAAACAAGAAACCATTTAAACAGGCAACAACCATAAGATCAATTGTAGTGTAATGTGAATTATTTCCTCATTTTCAAAAATTCATATCTTTGTTCACAGTCAAATATCAATGTTGAAATTTTTGCAGTACTTTGCTATCATATAGGTGTACAAAATGTGCAAAAATCAAATTTTTCTATTCAGTCCCACCAGAGATAACTAGCCCCAAACTTTACAAAAAATTAAGATTTTCAAATTTCAAAAATTTATAAAAAATTAAGTAAACATTTGTCAGTGCTGTTGCTCTATATAAGGCTAGTAGTGTATGATATCTAACTAGAGAGAAAAAATACACTATGATAAATCACTCCTTGGTTGTTAATTTTGGGCCTAAAAAGTGGATTTTTTACATTTTCAATACCAAACTTTGGAGGCCATTTTGACTCTTTATTTTTGAATTTAGGGTAATAAACAATGTTGTAGAGGAGACGTTTCTAAAAACAATCATGTCAATTGCAATGTTGTAACTTAACCGAGTGCAGAGATATTCAAATTAATGTTAATGTCTTCAAATTGAAAAACCGTCATGTGCTTACAAATATAAATGGCCGCCATTCAGTAACAGTGCAAGGTAAAACTTTTTTAAAAACTGTTTTGAACTTCTCAATTATAGGGTAATCACATATAAAAAAATCAAAATATTTAAAAATGGTCAAGCGACCCTCATTGGATCACTTCATATGGATTGACCCAGAGGAAACCATCCAACATGTCATATCTGCAAAATACTCACACAGACAGATTATTTACAAAGACATAACCATATAGCCAACATCATACATCAACATCTAGCTAAGATACACAAGCTTAGGGATGTTCACACTCAATACTATAAATATATCCCAGACACTTCTTAGAGAACTCCACACAAACTATATTTTGACAGAGCTATAATCACTGACAAAACTAATCCTCATAACATTACACTAGTAGATAAGCAAAACAAAGTGACCTACATAATTGATATCTCCATCCCCAACACACACAACTTACAAAAGACATATGCTGAAAAAATCACTAAATATACGGATCTTGCACATGAAATAAAACGCCTTTGGGGAGTTAACAGATTACACATTGTTCCTGTCGTTCTTTCTGCCACTGGAGTCATTCCACACTAGCTACACAAAAGCCTGTCGACACTAAATTTAAACCTACACTTATACAAAATTTTACCAAAAAGAAAGATTAAAAATAAGTGTAAAAATAAACCCATTACAACAAAATGAAATTTCAGTGCTCAATGAATGAAGTGCTGAATGTAGTGTCCTTCTGTAGAAAGCCACAATTCCTACACCCAAACGTCAATACTCCCACGAGCACGTAATTTTTCCCTTTCTTGCATTTGATTCCCTTGGACTTGGCCCTCTCTGGGGTCCGCCTCTGGGAACAGTGTTGCCAGAGTTTCTGGTGGCACCTCCGCTGGATTTCAAAAAAAATATGCGGTTTTCCGCTGACTTTTACACAAAAACCGTCTAAAATTCCGTTGTGACATTTTAAAGAAAAGAAAAGCTATTGCATTAAAAAAAAAAAATCTCATTTTATTAATCAAAGGATATTTCCAATGAATTTAACATCTTCATATTCTCTAAAATCATTTTCTTCATACATTTTATGATAAAATTTCGTAAGCATGTGTTCAGAGGGTTTGAAGTTCACACACGTCATATCATTGCACCTTACATGACATCTTACATTCATTATGGCATTTATCATTTGTGCTTTCATCAACAATGGCAGAAAAGGTCCATCACCTATGTCATCTATTAGCTCATTCAAAAGGCTGGGGGAAATAACATTTTTAAGCAATGCAGAACACTTAAGGAGTTTTAGTTGCCCCAAAACGTCTGATTTGGGGTCGATACTTGGAAATAATTCACGTAAATGATTCACCATCTGAACTGATGTATGTTCGGCTATGAAAATAATTAATTTCAATTCAGCTTCTTTCTCTTTTGCAGAATACCTTCAGACAAACGACAGGCAATTGTATCTTATATGCACTCTGATAATCGATAATCGGACAGTGAAGTGTATGTACATTTCTTCAGGTGGGAAGAAAGCAGTGCTTTCACAAAGCTCACCCTACCAAAATAAATTCCACATGAAATACACTGAAATAGGCAAGAAGTCTGACTAACCACAGAGGTCTTCCACATTTTGAAAAAATAATAAGATTGACGATTGTCAGAAGATTGGGAGGGGGGGGGGGGGGGATATCACATCTTCCAATAATCCGGGAAGCAAATGCCAGTGTCTTTGAAGTTGATATCAAGAATATGCCTCGGTTTTCTATGCTTGGTATGCCACTTCATTTCCATCAGGTTATTCCAGCACCAGGACATTGTCATGGTTCTTCATTGTCTGCATAGCTGGGCAGTGGTCCTCAGTGTAACATTCTGGAACGACTGGAGTTCACTCCATCTGCTTTTACATATGGTTGTCCATGCAGGCATGCCATAGAGGAGGATGGTCCGAATCATCATCGTCTTGTGTAAATAATAAAAAAGCAGCTTGTGTAGTAGCAGCTTATTGTCGATGCTGAGGGGCTGTACTTAGCTCTCTTCGCTTTGTTGAGAACTTAAGTCACGTGACAGTTCCAGGAGAGTCTTGAGTCGATTATAACGCCAAGGTACTTGTAGTTGTCGACCCATTCGAGTTTCTTATTGAATAGGACAAGAGAATCCGGGGGAAGCTTAAGCTTTTTGTTGAAGTATACAGCTTTCCATTTTCCGACATTAAGGTTCAGTTTCCAGCAATTAAACCAGTTTTCAAATTTTTTTCAAGGCATTCTGCAGACGAGTGATAAAGTGAGATGACTGGTGCACCCAAGCCATGATAGCAGTATCATCAGCGTAGAAATATAAATTACATTTTTTCGCTGCTTGTACAAATAATTAAATAAAACGGGTTCAAGGACAGAGCCTTGTGGGACACAGGCCTTTACCTTGCGGGGCGTGGAGAAGTTTTCGCCAAATTTAGCTTGATAGATCCTGTCGTTAAGAAAGGATTTCACCATCAAAATCAAATCAGGAGGAAACTTGTTTCTAATCTTGTAGATTAGCCCTTCGTGCCACACCTGATTGAAAGCCTTACTGACATCAAGAAAAACCACGCCACAGTACCTTGATAGGTTCAGTGGGGTGCTCAGATCTTCAACGAGCCTCCATATCTGCATCTGACACGAATGGGCAGGACAAAAGCCGAACTGCTCTTTCCGAAGTAGATCATTGTTAAGACAGTGGACCTTGAACCTGGTGAGGATCGTTTTCTCCAAAACTTTGTAGACTGATAGGTCGGTAGCTCGCAGGAATTGCAGGATTTAGCCCCTGCTTGGGGATACTTAACACAATAGATTGCTTCCAAGGAATCGGGAAGTAGGCAAACGCTTATGATATTAGAGATGTCATTAATAATGTTCGGCAGATTCCTTAGGGCGTTATTATTTACCTTGCCTCTTCCTGGAGCCTTCCTCAGTTTGAGATTTCTGATGATGTAAGTTGCGAGACTTCATCAAATTTGATAAGACCATCTTCCACATGCTGGGACACGAGTTGACTCTCGGGATTATTTTTATCAGTGGTAACAAACGGCATTTCCAGGGAATCTGCAATTACTTGGGCTTTATCCTGATCCGTTTGCACGTAATTACCTTGAGGGGTGCGAAGTGGAGGAAGTGTATCATTCTTCTTCTGCAGAGCTCTCAGCATGCTCCAAATGGAATTGTCGCGAGCCGACAAGCTTTTCAGCTTGTCATTCCATCTAGCGTCGCGTAACTCTGACTTCTTCCTGGACTCTTCGTACTAACCTGTTATATTTGCTTTTTAGCCAAGGTACACCACAATAACGTTGCCAAAGCCTATGGGTCTTGTTTCTTTCTGCGATCAAGTGTTGGATTCCTGGGGTAAGCACAATTCGATGAGATTTATTTTCCAATGGATAGGTATAGCTTCAGTGGCACTATTTATTCGCCTGGTAATGTCTTCAACACGTTGATCGATGTCATGTTCCTTGAGGATTTCTTTGAAGAGCTTCCAATCTTGCTGATGCATGCTTGACTTTTCTGAAATTGATATTGACATTGTCAAAGTTTAACGCCAAAAAGCGGTTACACAATCAGGTTGTATTATTTCATTTTATATTTTGTTGTTTTTTATTTTTCATTCCCTGTTTCATTGTGGTAAAAGTTTTATTTTATTCCTAAGTTGTTCATAGGCATATCTATTGATCTTTTGGCTTTTCTAAGTCTGATTACCTCTTCCGGGAAGTAGTTAGCTCTTCTCAGGTCTTCTTGAAGGTCTTCCAGATTATATGCACTCTGTCAGTTATCAGCTTATATGTACCCAAGACATACAAATAAAGCACCAATGGGAGGCCAGTGCCAATTTCAAAACCGGATTGAATATTGTATCCGTAACAATAAGAACATAGAAGCAGAATTAATTATATGATGTCATCACTGCTCTGGTTCAACAGTCCAACCAATCACGAAAAATTATGTAAAAGAAAAAAGAAAAAGAAAAATTGTAGAAAGTTCTTTGGGAAAATTTTTGACCGCGATTTTTTCCGCTGTAATATTTTTCTCGCTGATTTTCTGCTGCAAATTTTTTTCCCGTTAAATTTAACGGGAAATCCGCTGATCTGGCAACACTGTTTGGGAATTTGCCTCTGGACTTGATGTGAGTTTGGTTTTCCCAAACAATAATAATAATAATAATAATAATAATAATAATAATAATAATGTACATGGCAATTCTTTTTTTTTTAATTTTCAAAATTAAATTTGATATAAATATTTTGGACATGTGGACACAGAAAATACTTATATCTGGCAAGAAAGTATTTAAAATTTACTGTAATTTAACCATTTAAATTTTCTTTTCCATTATAATGGGACCCACCTTACCATTTGTCCTATAGAACCCCTTTAAAGCAGACACTAATACAATAGAAGTGATCACACCATGAAAATTTTAAAATTAACAAACTATTACAATGCAATTAATATAGCTGAAACCCAAATCTAAGGAATTTATAAAAGGATAATAAAATTTGCCAGTTAAAATGTTTTTAACCTAATTCAAAAAAAATTTATTATAAACCCCTAAAACACTAAACTTAAAACTGTTCACTAAAACAGCACCGAGGTCAGAAATTGTACTATAAATTGAAGTTTATTAATAAATATTGTGGTACTGTAACGCCCCGTTTTTCCAGCAACGCACAGTACAATAAATAAAATTTATCTCACCCCCCTTATTAGTTATTACCCTGAACAGTAATTAACAAAGCTCTCTATGAGTAGATTTAAATGCTATATGTATATATTCTTATCTACAGGATATCAAATAACTCATGTACGACGCCTTCGAGATACAAAACAATGCTTTATTCCTGTTATGATACTGCTTTCTCTAAATACAAGCTCATACATTTGGATTCTCTTTTCAGACAGGTAAAACTCTCAACATTCAGTTCTAACTTCTGTTATTGTTTTTTTTTTTGGGCATAAAACTTTATGAGCTTCACAACACAGCGAGGTTTAACCCATAAAATACTTAGGATAAAACATATTACCTTGTCTTCAAGTAGGCTCTAGTATCTTTTTTTTGCAGAGTTTCGCTCGAAAACAAAAAAAATATTTATATTAAAATATTGCTTAAAGCAGACAGTTATGACTCTAAGCAAACTAAACATCAATTATATATCCAAAATTCGTTAGGTCTGGTCATCTAATTGTTCAATCTGTAATCAATTCTATATGCAACCCCTTTTTTTGCTTAAGAAATCTTTCCATGACGACTAGTTTTTCACAGTTTTCGAGTATGCCTCTGGGTAAGGTAATAATAGTTGTCATTTACAAAGCTGCAGTCAAGATAAGTTGACTGCAGCTTTG
>JAHWFO010036886.1:6326357-6343129 GCA_023313115.1 Rhysida immarginata
GGTAAGTCAAAGGGAGGGAGGGGATTTTGGATTTTCCTTTCAGGTTATGGTTAGTGATATTAGTGTAGGTTAGGACCGCCGAAATCACCTACTTCCTTGCTTGATTATGTCTTCGCCTTCGGAAAAACTTTGGTCTTGCTTCGTAATTCCCATAGGACGAGGTCTCCGCCATGTTTTGAGTAGCATCTCTGCGCTCTAGTATCGGCTTGATAGCTTTTATTGGTTTCCAGCCCTTCCAAATTCCTTGCGCTGTTGATGTGGGCCGTTTTCTAGCTACCAGATTTTTGGGACAAGTTCGATAATTATAGTATGTTATCCTCTCGTTCAGATTTCAGATTCGAACATTGTATTACTGACGTGTTCGCGGAATTTAGATGGATACATTTAAAAGCTTCCTTCTGCACATGAATGATCTGTAGCCTGTCCATTTCTTTATTATCGTGTCCTTAATACACTCAAAGATGTCCTGGACTATCCGCACAGGTCCATGTATATCGGATGCCATTCCCCACATTGCATCTTAGTCAGAAAAAACTAAGATCTCTTCCAAAAAAACAAAAGGGGAATCTCTCTACGTCTTCGAACGACCACGTCTCTTTTTCTTATTCAAAAAAAAATTCTCTTCCTAGAGGTATAATTAAACTCAACAACGTCTGCATCGCATGAGCTTATTGTAACTTCCAACAATCCCTCGGACCCTTCTCTTGTTTCTTTTAAACAATACATTTCTATGTTCACAAGGATATCTCCGTTTTATAAGTCTTTTAAATGTCAATTTTTTTTATTTTTTTTTAATCCTTTCATTTTAATTCACTCTGGATAAACATTTACATAATTAATTTCCACAGATAGTATAATACCGTTCCTCAACTGAAACACTCTGGAAACTCAGGGTTCTAACTATAATATTAAAAAAAAGCAATCGTGGTAGATCATCGTCATGATCATTTTTTTGAAAGCTCAATTCAATAATAATAAAAAAACACAAAACAAAATTACCGCGCGCGTTCAGCAATTTTGTGCGGTGTTACAGTAAATCAATACATTATGCTGAAAGGCAGATGCCGCCATTGACATGTGTGAACCCTATGCTGTTAAATTATTTGTGGTTAATAATGGCTTAGAGTTTTGATTTTCCTTTATTAAAATGTAGACAGCAATCCAACCACTTTCATTCACTTCCTTAAGAAATACAATATCACACTACTTTGAATTGTTTTTATATTTGCGATATAAGACCATATCATTGTTCAGAAAGTACATTAAAATTTATTCATTAATCTTCGAAAACACTTTTTAAAAGACTCCCCCCTCCCTCCATAAGAGGAAAAAACTTCGGTAAAATTTCGGGTAAGTCGATGAAAATGATCTACAAATTATAAAAAAATGATAAAAAACATTTTTATGTAAATTTATTCATTAAATTAATCTTCGAAAACACTTTTTAAAATACTCCCCCCCCCCCCACTCCATAAGAAGAAAAATCTTCGGTAAAATTTCGGATAAGTCGATGAAAATGATCTACAAATTATAAAAAAATGATAAAAAAAATTTTTCATGAGTGGGTTATGTCTCGTCCCCTTCTGTGCTTTTACTCTGGGGGTTTTGTACCTGGGGGATTTGATTGGTGGGGGTTTTGACTGGATTCCGGCTGTATACGTCATTAAAATTAATAATCTTAAAAAAAATATTAAATCAAATGGAATTCCTTAGTATTGTTTCTTTAAAAAAAAAAAAAAAGAAAAGAAAAGAAACAAAAACCCATTAGTATTGCTTCCTCTGTTCTCCTGTTTTTGTATTGCAAAATCTCTACCAATTTCTTTAGATGAATAATTAACTTTAAAATAAAGTAGAACTTATTTATCCAAAAAAAGCAGAGCACAGGTAATTTTATTGATTGGTTTCTTGAACAAAAGAATCAATTTGAAATGAATGAACGTAACTCCTCTTTCCCTCATGGACGTAAAAAAAACAACATAAAAACAATTGCACCACGTGTTGCAACTTGATTATATATACTCGTAGTTATAATAGATAATTACGAATCGTTTTCAAAATATTGTAAAGCATGGTGAAAGTTGATTAAACCAGTGTTTCATTAAATGATACAATAATAAGGCGATATTCATTTTTAACAGCGACTTAATACATGGCAAAAGTTAATTATAAAAATATTTAACAGCTAATGGGACAAACAATTTCGAATGTAACAAATTTATGAATATATTCAGATTTATAAATAGTATATTTTAAAATTCCTATTATAAATTTATTTTATAAATTACATTAACGATGTTATACTGTTAAATTAAAGTATGGTTTTTAAGAAATTGGTGCTTTTTTTTTCAACGTTAATAAAATCGAAGCTAATTTATTGCATCTTTAAATGTAAATTATAAATGTTTGCTCAACAAATGTTCAAATTAGGATCTTATGGTTCAGTTTTAAAATCATAAAGACTACAATATGAGACCATAGCCTACAATGATATGAGACTTTATTGGTTTGACTTTATTATTTCGAAGCACGTGGTAGCGATTACATTTGTTTATTTATCTTCTTTGACTAAATCTTCGTGTTACTGACTGAATATAAAATTAAATATTCATGAAGATGGAAATTGTCATATACACTTAATTAGATAAAATGTCAATATAAAATAATATCGCCGAAATTTAAAAAAGATAATACGAATCATAAAACTGGGATCTCCTCTCGAAAGTGGCATTATGAGTTCACTTTTTCTTTCTTTCTTTTTCTTTGCTAATAGGCATCATGCAAGAAGTTCATTATTTTCATTTTATTATAATGTACTGTGTTTTCGGAGCTTATGTATACCAAAGTTGTTTTACCCATTCTTTCCAATTCCTAAGGAGCACCTTAGGTTTTCGTTTCCAATTCAACACACAGATGGTTTGGAAACACCTTTAATTAATATTTAGTTTTATTTTAGTAAATAAATGAAAGGAGTCAGCAAGTATCAAACAGGACTACAATAACATTTCGAAAATCACTAATATATTAAAACCCATCTGATATAAATCAAAAAATAAAGCTCGTGACCTTCAAGGTAAAGTGCATTAACCTCGAATCGTTTGGAATATAGACAAATCTATGCATATAAAGCTGAACTGTTATGTTAATGTTTATTAATTGGCATTTATTAATTTATGACTTTGTTTTAAGCTATTTTAATTTGATTTCAATTAAAAGTAAATTGAAAAAGAAATATGGAATTTTAAATTTTCCATTAAGCCCGTTTAAGTGTTTAGGGGTGTTTTGCTTATTTTTTCCTTTATCGTTTTTAACGTGTTTTCCTCTTTATTTAAAGAAGAACGTAGAACGATTAATGTTGTAACTTTCGTAGTAAAATTAAATTATATTCTCTAAGACAAAGTTTAAGGCAAAAAGATACCTTTTGCGATAAAGTGTTTGTAAAGAAGAAAAATTTCTTAACGAACGCCGCCATTGCAGTAATTCAGCAGAAGATAAACGGGAAATAAACACGAGTTAAATAATGAAAACTATTTCTTTTTTACTTAATTATGTACGTCAATAAAAACTTTTTTTAAAAAAAATTATTAAATTTAATAATAACATTGGTTTAAATGAATGAAATTAATAATTTCTTTAACCAATATTCGGGTACTTCCCCCTCTTGGCAATATTCAATATTGGAAATAAATTGAAAGCATTTTTATTTATTCGTATGGTATGGCAAATCATAACACATAGCATGTTTATTATAAAATCCATGAAGTATACATACAGTTGCTTTTTTATTTTAAATAAAAAATCTAAATAATTTGCAGTATATTTTTAAAATAAAATAAAAGGAAAAGGGGGGTGGACCATTAGAAATAGCGGGGGGGGTAAGATATTTACTGCGCATGCTCTGAGGATTACACAACCACCAGTCATCTTTCTGATACTGCAGTGACGTCAATATCGAGACCCCTCTAAGGGAATTTATATATCACGTGATAGTTGTTAACGAGCCTCTTTCACTCGTGGCACTTGGACGGTATGTATCGGTTTGGCAAGGGTTTCTAATCCTCCATCCTACCTTTGTAAATTTAGGCATCCATTCAATTTCTTACTGTCTTTTAATAGATTATTCGTTGGTGTTTTGTAAATGTAAGCTATTTATTATTTTTTGTTTAGTATTAATGCTTATTTAAGAGTCGAAGTTTAATCGATGCAGAAAAAAATCGCCGGCTTTAGTAAGCCATGTTGGATAGCTTCTTAGTGTTTTTTCTCGCCCTTTAAATGTTAATAATTTTTGTCTTTACGTTTAATAACTTACGGTTTTAAGTTTTAGCGTGGCAGGTATAGGGTTATTTTAATTAAATTTAGTTTATTTTAAAGTAAGTAGTTCTTGTAATATTGGAAGAAATTGCTAGCTAATGGCTTAGAATTGACAAGACGCCATGTTGGCCATGCCGGTGTGCCCACGAATTGCCTTTTGTTCCGATGTTTTTTCCTTGTATTAGCTAAAAAAAATTAAAATATTCTTGCGAAGCACACGCATAAAGGGGAAGGTAGTTTTAATTGGTCGTGGTATTATTTAACTGGAGTTGGGTGAACCGTATGGTTAGCTAGTGTTGAAGCTTTAAGCGGTAGTAAGCAGTAACGTAAGGCCTAATTTAAAGTTGTAAATCTATTAGGGATTATTCATTCTTCTCTAACAGTTGGGAGTTTATAGACGTCTCATTCTTCTTCCTGATTAATTGCTATAACGTTTATTTTAAGTTAAATCTTCCTAAGCGTTATTTTTAGTATTGGCCTTAAGTAATTTTTCTTCCTTTGTTTTTTCCAGTGAAGCGTGTTTAACCTGTGCTTGATTAGTTCCAATCCAAATCTTTATACAACATGGGCAAAGAAAAGATTCATATTAACATTGTAGTCATCGGTCATGTAGATTCAGGCAAATCTACAACCACTGGTCACTTGATCTACAAGTGCGGTGGGATCGATAAGCGAACCATTGAGAAATTCGAAAAGGAGGCCCAAGAAGTAAGAATCTTTAATGGAGATCTTTCTGGTTGCGTCTTTATTTGAATCGATAAGTTTTTAATTAGATTTTTTTTCTCCTTCCATAGATGGGCAAAGGTTCGTTCAAATATGCTTGGGTGCTGGATAAGTTGAAAGCTGAACGTGAACGTGGTATTACTATTGATATTTCCCTGTGGAAGTTCGAAACTCCAAAATATTACATTACCATTATTGATGCTCCTGGACATCGTGATTTCATTAAGAACATGATCACAGGCACATCTCAGGTATGTATAAAGGCAAATATAAACAGAATTCTTTATTACCTAATGAATGAAACAAGCAGTAATCATTTCCCTTTCGTTTGTTTTTTTTTTTTCTTTATTTTTTTAGGCCGATTGTGCTGTGTTGATCGTGGCTGCTGGTACTGGTGAATTTGAAGCTGGTATCTCTAAGAATGGACAAACCAGAGAGCATGCTCTCTTGGCCTACACGTTGGGAGTCAAGCAGTTGATTGTAGGTGTCAACAAGATGGATTCCACCGAACCCCCTTACAGCCAGGCTCGATTTGAAGAAATCCAGAAGGAAGTTAGCAGCTATATCAAGAAGATTGGTTACAACCCAGCCTCAGTTCCATTCGTCCCCATTTCTGGTTGGAATGGAGATAACATGTTGGATGCTAGTGCAAACATGACCTGGCACAAGGTAAGGATTGTGAAAAACTATTATAAGCAGTAAATTTTAAAGTATGGGTGTTAATGATTTTATCTTACAGGGATGGGAAATTGAACGCAAAGAAGGCAAAGCCTCAGGGAAAACCTTGCTTGAAGCTCTGGACTCCATCATTCCCCCAACAAGACCTACTGACAAGCCATTGCGTCTTCCTCTGCAAGATGTCTACAAGATTGGTGGTAAGTATCTAAAATTTAAACTTAAAAAAAAATGAATATGAACATGGTGTCAGGGTCAACATATAATCTCAGAAGATATTAATGTCTCCCCCCCTTTTTTTTTTCTTTTTTTTTCCTTTAAGGTATTGGCACAGTCCCCGTGGGCAGAGTTGAAACTGGTGTGTTGAAACCTGGTATGGTTGTGACCTTTGCACCTGTAAATTTGACGACTGAAGTTAAGTCGGTTGAAATGCACCACGAAGCTCTCCAGGAAGCTGTTCCAGGTGACAATGTTGGCTTCAACGTAAAGAACGTGTCTGTTAAGGAGCTGCGTCGAGGATACGTTGCTGGTGACAGCAAGAACAACCCTCCCAAGGCTGTGTCAGATTTCACTGCTCAAGTTATTGTTCTTAACCACCCAGGGCAGATTGCTAATGGCTATACCCCAGTGTTGGATTGCCACACAGCCCACATTGCCTGCAAGTTTGCAGAAATCAAGGAGAAATGCGACCGTCGTACAGGTGAATATTGTTTTCAGATGGTAGTGGCAGTTTTTCTTTCAATTTGTGAAGGGAAGGGTTTTTGATGCTTTTATTTTTGTTTGACAGGCAAGACTGTTGAAGAGAATCCCAAGAGCATTAAGTCTGGAGATGCTGCTATTGTTAATCTTATTCCTTCAAAACCTATGTGCGTCGAATCTTTCTCCGATTTTCCTCCACTGGGTCGTTTTGCTGTGCGTGACATGAGGCAGACGGTTGCTGTAGGAGTTATCAAATCAGTTGTTCAAAAGGTCAGTAAACTCTAAGATTATATTTCCTCGTTTTAATACACATTTCCCTTTTCGCCAAGTTTAATTCTCGATTTTTTTTCTTTAATTTCATTGCAGGAGGTTGGTGCTGGAAAAGTAACCAAAGCAGCTGAGAAAGCCCAAAAGAAGAAATAACTAGCTGCTCATGGCCTCGGACATAACCCAGCCATCGATGGCAAACATGTTTTAAGAGAGACAGTGGCCAAGCTACAATATTGGCTAACATCGATTACTTTCAAAGCCTTAGTTCGTTTAATTATGTTTTTTTTAACGTCTTGGCTTTTATGTCATAAATGTCATAGGAAAGAGTTCCGAAGGAAAGGTTCCACATTTCCTCTATTCGTGCCAGAATGTATGCTAACTGATGTTTTATATATTTGGAGAAGTTTTGTCCGAATAAGAAAATAAAGTTTTAAAAACCCTTTATTGTGCTTATTTTATTATGACTTTAATGTAATTTCAATTTTATTAAGTTTCAATAAAATTAATATTAAAAAAAACTAATTTGTGATAAGGGTATATAAATCAAGTTGAGGGAAGGGATTAATTTATTTTTGCATGTGTTTTTTCAAAAATATTAAGTTGAGTATACAATGTGGGGTTAATGGTTGCTACCAGCTGGCGCTTCTAACCGGAAGTCTACTGGAGTTTCCGTAATGTCGGGGTTCTAGTTTAAATGGAGTAACATGAACTGAATGAGTTTATTTCTATTTAAAGAAAGTGGAATGAAATTTCGCGAACGTTCAAGAAGCATTGCAGCATCTGGAATTTCGTCGAGTGCTTTTAGCCGGAAAAGGAACAGGCCACGTCTCGGCGGTATTCATTTTTATTTCACATGCTCTTCGCACCTCGTGGTTCGTCGCACGCCTAAGGAAGCGAGTTGTTTTAACATCGTGGTTTCGACGCTGAAGTGACAGTTGTTAACGATGGATCTTTTAACTGATGGCATGAAAAATGAATTAATTATTAAAGATGCGTTGCAGCTGAAGGAGCAAGGGAATCATAATTTTAATAACGGGGCTTATGTCGAAGCGCTTGAACTTTATACGAAGGCGATTAATATTTCTAAAGAGGACGATAAGAATAAAGCAGTTTTGTTTAAGAACAGAGCAGCTACATACCTAAAATTAAAAGAATATGATAATGCTATCACTGATTGTAATGCTGGTAAGTAATTGGAAATTTATTCCCGTGAGAGCAGATGCCTGTTAGGGTAAAAGTGTAGATAGACGTGCCCTAAATTTTTCGAATTACTGTGTTGATCAAACTGGTTGCGATCGTCGTCTATTGAATTTAACACTGTATTTTCTCTATTTAATAATTAAACTTACATTAATTTTTGATCGCATTTATTCAGAATTCTACGTGAATAAAAATCACGTCACTGCTATGCCGGCGAATGCCAAATGCGGGCGGCCATGAATCGCCACCATTAGATGTCAATGTTGGCATGGCCGCCCGCAGCTGACGTTTTGACACGTGAATTCTTTAATTATGATCACAAATCAAAATAAATGAGCTGTTTATTATTTTATAGTGATACAAAATGAAATCAACAGACGATTGTGGCCGAATTGTTTAGGCGAGTAAGGGAATGCCTGTCTGTGTTTTTAACCTCCCGTTTTTTGTTTTTTCTATTCTTTTTTTTTTACTCAATTATTCATATTAGTATAATTTTTAGAGAAAAATTATAAACTAATTTAAACTTAATATATTTAAATTAAAAAATAATTATATTATTTTAAATTGCCATATTTTATTATTATAATGCTTTGAAAACAATTTGTGCCATTACATATGATCGACATCCACCACCCCCAGTACAATAGTTTGTACTTGTTTGTAATTCATCTATCTTGACATATTAACACGAATTGAAAACATTACACGTTTTCAGTGTATATTGACACGTAAACAACAGAGAGTAAAGTCATTAAAACAATTAAACGATCAAAAAAATACTCGGATTCATAGTTTGGATTTTCTGATCAAATTTCATATAGGATTTTTAGGGATCTTTAAATAGTTTATAGGCTCAAATAGGTTGCATTTTTTTTTTCAGGGTCAGCTACGTTCATAAAAATAACAACATTCTTTTAATATGATCTAAATTTTTCGATTTTTTTTTTTTTAATATAAATTAATTTTACATAAGATGCCTGCTTTTAAAGAAGTTGCTTTAGAGCTATTGTATAACAAATCTTTTGATTAATTTGTATGAAGTAATTACAAAAAAAAATTAATTATTTGTACATTCATTATAACAGGAATACACGAGAAGCCATCGATACTTCTCATCTATTCCTGAATACAATGTCATTGTAGATATAGTGTTGAGAATTTTTTTTTCTTTTTGTCAGGTGCAATTCTTTTCATAAATCACATGAGCATTGTTAAACTTTTAAATTGGGATACAGAATATAAATACAGGGAACTAAAGTTAATAAAAGTATTATTGACCATAATCTGAATCTTAAAATTTTGGCACTTCTTACAAAAACAATTCATCATACTTGTATAAAAAGGTCTCATGTTATGCTGTTTATGGGGTAAAATAAAGGCAATAATAATAATACAGTTGAGGACCACAAATCCGGAATGCTCGGGATCAAAAACCTACTGGATTTGTGGTTTTCCAGATATATTTAACCCATGTGTATATATTTAATTAAATAGTTTCTGACGACGGTTATTAAAATTTTTTTGTAAGATAAAAGTTTTCATAGTTATGCAGTTAAAATAATTATTGACATCAGGATTTGAGGTCCTCAACTATAGTAAGAAGAAATGAAAGCTAAAACATTGAAAAATAAATAAAAAAAATTAGAGTAGCATTGAATAATGGTGCTATTTTTGAAACTGTGCAAGACTGATTACAGTAGCTTTTGTTGCTCACAGGTCACACAGTATTTTTTATAATTTAATTTAAATGGCTGGAAATAAATGAGGATGTGGCATTCGGTCAGGCTTAAAGGGCAAATAAGGCTATAAAATGGGGCTATAAATAAGGTTATAAGAAAGAGGCAACAAATAAGCAAAATGGGGCCCCTTTCCATTAGCTGTGAGTGATGTCATATTAGCCAAACTGAGCCCGACGAGGTCTGTAGGTCCTGTAAATCTTGTCGGGCCTGTGCCTGTGAATCGCGCCACATGGCCTCTGTCTAGCAAAGCTGACGTCATAAGGGAGTTTTTGACAAAAGTTAAGATGAATTTATGTTACCGGAAGTGGCCTTTAAATTATGATTTCTTTCTTAAAAGTGAAAGTAAAAAAAGAATAAAATTGTTATTTAGTGTCAGTTTTCAAAACTATATGAAATGAACTTTGAAAATAAACTAAAATTTATTTGATGTTAATTTGCCCTTTAACAGCATCTTTGACCAAAAGTTTTTTTTTTAATCGCTTGAAGTTTTGAAAATTGTATCAACTACTGTAATGATTTTCAAGAGAAAAAAAAAAAAAAAAAAAAAAAAGAGCTTAAAATTAAAGTCAAATATAGCAATTTCAATCAATTGGGCCTAATTACAATTGTAATTACTTCAACTTTCTCACACTAATTAAATTAGAATCAAAATGGTTCAAATGTTCATATAAAACCTATTATGTTAAAGAAATTTTCAACCAAAAGGACTTAATTAGGACTTCGCAACCTCAAATTAATGTAATTTTCAGGTTTAGTTAGAATCATGTTCTTCATGCCCTAATCTTTTGGTAACCACAGTCCTGCTACATTTGATAATATTACCATTACTTTTCTTTTAAGAGGCCAGAGTTTTCTTCCTGCTAACGAGTTTTTGGTCGCGTAGAAAAATTACCAAGGAAGCATATGGACATTAGATGCTTTAGATTTTTATTTGGAGGTGAATCAAAAATTTGGTGCAGTCAAAGTACTCAATGATGACTGGCATTTGTTTGACATAAAATCATTGACACAGACCTATAAGCATTTACCTGGAATACGAGATTTGAAGAGAATGTTAATAAAGAAAATTGGTTGAACTAGAAGAAAAATGCAAACTTAAGTATAGAAAATGTAAATGCCAAGAAACCATTGAACAAGTCCAAATACCTATCTCTTGTGGAATTAAAGTATCAAAATACTATAAGGCAGATATTACTAAAGAGCCAATCACTATACTAATAAAACGAGGAAAGTCACAGAAATCTATTTTAGGAAGGATTTCAACAGTAAAAGTCTTATAGCCACAGAAGAAAAGAACATTTGAAAGCTATTGGAGAAACAATTTGGTAATGACTGGAAGCAAAATGAGGAATTAAAGTGGTATAAGAAATCGTTAGGGGGAAACACAAGAAGTAGGCTAACAAAAATAATGATCAGAACAGGGTTCCCACATTCTGGAAAGTCAGGGAAATAAAACGTGGTCAGGGAAGAAGGGCTATTTTCATGCATTTGTCAGGGAAATGAGACTCTTCCTGGGAAAAGTCAGGGAAATAGATTTTATCAGAGACATCTATACTTACATTTATATGTCCAGTTACGGACCAGGAGGCAAAAATTATTGAACAAGCCTCGTAATACTGATACTAATACTAATTTTATATAATGTGACAACTAATAATAATAATAATATTAAAATTGTGTCTGAAAAGCTGTTGTAGAGACATGTTTTTTTAAAAAAAATTACGATTTGGTCAGGGAAATGAGACCGTCGATGTCAGGGATAGTCAGGGAAATGAGATACAGATTTTCTGTGGGAATCCTGCAGAATGAAGAGAATGATAATGACAAAGGTGAGAGAGAGAGTGGGAAACTGAAAATGTGATTTCTGAGTTGGATGGTAACTTTTTTATGAAGTAAAAGATTACTTTGATTTTTTATATCATTTGTTTTTTGTTTTTTTTTGTAACCATATTTGCAATCAAAAGGGCCTAACCAACTAAAATTTGTTTTCCATCAAAAGGGCCTAAAAACCCATTTCCGTTCAAAAGGACTTCACTGCAAATTTGTTATTTTAATAACTTCATCAATAATTTACTTTGGTATTCAAACAAAATGTCATCGTTAATCATATAATTTCAAGGTTATTATTACTGTATTATCATTATTATTTGCTAGGTCTTTGTCGGCTTTTATAGATAGATTTCTATCTTTTGAACAGCATGGATTCAGGAAGACTAGGTCCACTGTTACTAATCTTGTGGACTTTACGTCATTTCTGGCTAAGAATATGGATGCTAGAGCCCAGGTTGATGTATCGTAAATCCTCTACTATAATGCGAATTTTTTTGGCCTAAAAAAGCACCTAAATTTGCTGGGTCGTATTATACAAGAGGATAAATATCAGCCCTCCAACGACGACTGCTGCCGGAGGTGGTTTTGTCCGGAGAGGATTTTTTCCTGATGAAATTACCGTATAATATACATTAATTATATTGCATTTGAATTTCTCGTCGCCAACATTTAATACAAAAATAACTCCTCCTAAAGATCGCTACTTCCAAATACAGACCATCAATATTGATGGTCTCTGATTCCAAACTGCTTCGAACAACTGTCCTGATGAAATTCACAACGAAATTACCGTGTATTATAGATTAATTATACAGCATATACAGTGTCCAGTTCAGTATACAATAAATTATTTCACTTTTTATTTGAATTTCTTGTCACCAACATCAAAAAAAACTTCTCCCAAACATCGCTACTTTCAAATAGGCCTTCTTCCAAACTGCTTTGAATCAAAGCCTACAAGAAAGCTTATGCAGTCAAGTTATGAAAAATGTTAAAACTGAATAAAGTTTACTTGATTTTTCATTAAGAAATGTTCTGTTCTATGGGTTTTTTTTAATTATTATTTTTTTTGTCGATGTGTGAGTGAGAAAGAAATGTAGGCCTATAAAAATTCAAACTGCCTCGACGAAGTTCCCTTCTGTGCGGGGATATTTACACGAATTTATCGTGTATTATACATTAATTTCATTGCATTGACACTTCCAGTTCATTATACAATAAATTAATTCACTTTTTATTCGAATTTCTCGTCGCCAACAGCTACCGTAATATGAAATGAACTTCTTCCAAAGATCGTTATACTGTACTTGCAAACTGCCTCGAACCCAACATACAAGAAAGCTTATGCAGTGAAAATATTAAACTGAATAAAGATTACTTATTTTTTTTTATTAAGAAAATTGATATAAAGTCGATATGTGAGTGGGAAAGCTTTCCCTATCAATGTAAGGCAATAAACTTCCAATGGTTTTAATGGGGCAAATGTCCCAAAAATGAATTGAATTTTGGTGAATTTAAACTTTATACAATTTTGAACAAAGACAAGAAAGTTCACTTAAATGCATTTTTACATTTCTACATCAGGGTTCGCGCTTACTCGCAATTTACGCGTCAAATAGGCATTTTTGCTAAACATTGACTCGTGATTTTTTGATCAGCGAGTCAAAATTGACTTGGTAAATTTGAATATCATCAGCCCATATCTTTCTCATCACATTTTAAACTCACTTCATCTTGTCACATGTGGTCTTGTTTACATTTCTAATTAAATATGGCAGCAATTATAGAGATTTGTGGATGCATGTAAAAATATGGAAGTTAGAAAGAATCTAAATTTTGACTCGCATCTTCTGAAATTTGACTCGCAGTTTTCAAGGTTGGGAGTCAAATTGACTCGTAGATATTTTGTCCTAGCGCGAACCCTGCTACATTTTTAAGATCCAGATTATTTAAAAATAAAGATTTTTTTTCAGTATATTTTTGACATTTTATTTCTCGCGAGGAGTCAAAAATGGGGATCGAATTATACAAGAGGATAGCATTTTTGCTGTTTTTTTGGGCCGAAAAAGTGGAATCGCATTATACAAGGGGTCGCATTATAGTAGAGGATTTACGGTAATCTACCTGGACTTTTCGAAAGCGTTTGATAAAGTAAATATTAATTTGTTATTGGAGAAACTTAGGATAATTGGGTGTTCCTCTTCGATATTAGATTGGTTTCGCTCTCTTATAACTGATAGGTGTTTTACCATAGGAAATAAGTTTTGCAACCGGAAAGGTCTAATCAAAAGTGGCATTCCACTAGGGTCTCCACTGGGCCCAGTGCTTTTTAATGTTTTTGTCGCAGATATCGCTCATTATATTAATCTTGAGGAAGTTAGATTTCGCATGTATGCTGATGATCTCAAAATTTTTAAAAGCATTAATAATTGGTCCGATTGCATAAGGCTTCAAGACTCTATTAACGCGGTTAGTGATTGGGCAAGTAGAAATGGACGTACCTTAAATGTTAAAAAATCGTCGTCAATGACCTTTTCAAGGAAAACAGTAAATTTTGTATTTAATTATTATCTCGATTCTGTCCCCCTCACATCTAGCTCTAAAGTCAAAGATCTGGGTATTTTATTCCAAAACTCTCTTTTTTTTTCTGCGCGCATTAAGCATTTGACCAAAGAAGTGTGCAAAAAAATTGGAATTTGTAAGAGGTTAATAAATTTTTTTGAAAATCTGTTCACATTTTTGACCCTGTTCAAGTCTCTGATTCTCTCTAAAATAATGTATGGAATTTGGATTTGGTATTCTGGAAATACCCAAAGTTTTAATTTGTTGCAGTGCAAAGTTTTTAATTTTTATAAATTTTTAAAATTTAAATTCTCAAGCCATATAACGTTGATTGATAATGCCAGTATTTTTAACTTATTAGCTAATTTCCAAAGGTTGATGTATACAACATTGTTTAGAATCAATACTGGAAGCATTTGCGTCCCTGACTTGCAATCTAATCTTGTTCTCCATCAGTCTAGGTCCAGTAGATACACTAAGACGCTTTCTTCTATAAGAAAATGGAGAACCAAAATATCGAATAGTGATCCCTTTTTTAAACTTAAAGCTAATTTTAGCGAATTCTCATCTGGACAAAAGGAGGTCATCCTCTCTGTTTTCAGTATTTAAATAACGTATCTGCTTTTCTAACTTACCTAGTTTTTCACTTTTTTTTTATCATTCGATTGTCTTATTATTACTTTGTTTATTATTGTTAGTCCTTGTCTTTAACATTATTTGTTTTGATTTAGTTTTTTCATTTCTTTATTACCTGTTTGTCATCGTCGTTTTTTCTTAAATAGTTTTGGTCTTAATTAATTTTATTTTTATGTATTTTATATTCATTTCATTAACCCCGTTTTTGGGCTCCGGCCTGTTGGGGGACAACATTGGGTGATTCCCTCCAGCGTATCTGGTGGGATACTCCTGTTGTTTTTACATTATTATTATTATTATTATTATTATTATTATTATTATTATTATTATTATTAAATACGTTTAGAGGAAATTTTGAATATTCAATTCAATTCAATTCAATTCAAGTTTATTGCCGTTCAAACAGCACCAATGTGCCAAGACAGAACAGTAAGAGGTACACAAAACAAAAGATTAATAAATCTTGCAAATTGCCAAAAGGGTAATAAACAGATAAGTAACACTAACAAACAAAGCAATATAATTTGACTGAAAATGAAATGTACAATTGATTACAAATTGATTTAAAATAAGAAGTTAAATAATAAAAAAAAAAAATTGTAAAACATGGGCAACAATACAGTGTTATGCAGAAAATACAGACGGAATAGCAAAATAAAATAAATTAAAAAGGAAGTAAGATAAAATATGACTAAATACATGTATAAATAATAAAAGAAATGGAAATGCCAAACATTGAAAAGGAATTACAAATGAAGAATTACAAAATAAAATTAGAATAAAACTTAAGATCTTTACATTATTTAAGGAAATAATTAAGTAATTAAAAAATATCAAAATCGGAATGGTACAGATTGTATTCATATTGGATCCTGTAGATTGTTGACCGTTGAGCATGGGCATGTTTATAAAGTGGCGGTTTGAAAAGTGCAGAAGATTGCCTATTTCGGCGAATAGGAGCATAGAAATGGAGACCTTGTACAAAGTCTGTGTTAATGGATCCTTTGATGATCTTCCGTAGAAAGGTCATATCTCTTTGTAGTCGGACGTCACGTAATGGTGTAAGGTGGTTGTCGTAATTAGGGAACTTTTGCTTGAGATACTGGAGGAAGATAGATTGCACTCTATCGAGAACTACATCTTGCTCCTTGGTGCAACCATTCCAGATCTCACTACAGTACATACGCTGCGGGAGTACAATACTTTTATAAAGTAACAGAAAAGTTTGAGGAGTAGAAAGAGTATGTCCGTGACGCATAATTGCCCCTGAACAACACAGAGCTTTAGTACGTACATGGTTTATCTGCGGATTAAAAGTGAGCTTGTCGTCAAGAATGACTCCAAGATCACGCACTTGATTGGCAGTCTTAATAGTAGCATTGGTGACAGTATAAGCATTGTAAATGGGATTCGTTTTATTGGTAAAGGCAACGTGCGCACATTTTAAGCCATTAATGCTAAGCCCATTCTCCTGACACCAAGCTTCCAATCGATTAAGTTATCTATTAATACTATAGTTAAAAAAAAATGTTCTTTTTAATATATTACTTGGAGTACTAAGAGGCCAAATGCGGGTTGGTGATTTGTTAAATATTATATGTGTACGTCCCCAGTTATCCTTAAGGAATTATAATTTCCTAGAAATTTCGATAAAATGGAGAACAAATCTCTATAATACTAATCCTTTTTATAAGCTTCTTGTTAATTACCATAAATTTTTTAATAAGATAGATGTGTTCTCCATGCAAACCCCTAGGTGTAATATATTTGGTTAGATTTCATGGTATCTCCTCTTTGGGTCTGTTTGTAGTTTACTGTTTGTATAATATTTATTTTATTTATGTTTTTGTTTTTTTATATTTATTTAATCATTATTATTATTATTATTTTTGTCATTGTTTGGTCTTGATTGACTCAGCTTTTCTTTTGCTGTGATTTTATTCTGTTGATTATGCATTTTGGTTGTTTTTTTTCCCATTTTATATGTATTTTCATTAACCCCGTTTTGGGCTGTGGCCTGTTGGGGGGCGACAGGGATTTGGCCCTCTGGAATATCTGGTGGGTTTTCCCTGCTGTTGTCACAATTATTATTATTATTATTATTATTATTATTATTATTATTATTATTAT
>JAHWFO010036886.1:6343667-6355378 GCA_023313115.1 Rhysida immarginata
ATTGAAGTTTAGTGCATGTTGTAGGAATGTTATGGGTGTTCTGCATGCTGTTCAGATTCAGAGGTGTGTATTTTGTATCAGCCATGCAGACTGCTTTGTGTAATGGTGATGTGTGTTGTTTAGAGTAAAAGAATTCTCTGAGTGATTGAGTCTGTTTCTGGTGTAGATCTATTATGTCAATAAGACCTCTGCCTCCCTCTGAACCAGGCAGGGTGAGTCTTTCAATAGCTGCGTGTGGATGGTGCTTTCTGTGCTTTGTAAGCAGTTTACGTTGTTTCCTTTCAAGATTTGTGTGTGTCCACTATATGACTCCAAAGGAGTAGGAGAGTATTGGCGTGGCAAAAGTATTGATAGCCTTGATTAAATTTCTGGAATTTAAATGCGTTTTAAGTATTGTCTCTAGCTTATGAAGATATTGTTTAGTGAGTGTGTTCTTTATGTGCTTGTGTTCCGGAAGCTTGGCTTGCTTAAATCTTAGATATTTGTAAAATTCGTCATTTTCCATAGCAGCAATGTGATCTAGTTCATCTAATGTGAAACCCCTTTCCCTAATTACTCCATTTTCAATGTGAATGGTTTTGCATTTGTCCAACCCAAATTGCATGTGTATGTCTTTTGAAAAAGTTTGTGTAATGTCAAGTAATTGGTGCAATTGTGTTTGTGTGGAGGCGTAGATTTTCATGTCGTCCATGTAGAGTAAGTGTGAAAGCGTGTAGTGGCAGCTTTTATTATGTTTAACTGTGTAGCCGTAAGTTGTGCTGTTCAGTCTGTTTGAAAGTGCATTTAGTGCAAGACAAAACCAGAGTGGGCTCAGTGAGTCACTCTGGAAGATGCCTCGGTTTATCTGTATTTTGTCAGTTGTGATGATTTCACTATTGAGTGTGAGGTGTAGTGTAGTTCTCCAATGCAGAATTGTACTTTCTAAAAATGTGATAACTGTAGGGTTTATTTTATATAATCGTAGTGTATATAAAAGCCATGAGTGTGGGACACTATCAAAGGCCTTTTTGTAATCAATGTAGGCTGCATGGAGGTGTCGATGTTTATTGTGAGTTTGCCGTAGGACCACACTGTCTATCAGGAGTTGCTCCTTACAACCCATGTGATTTTTACGGCATCACTTTTGTTGCTCAGTGAGAATGTTGTTTCTGTCTATGTGTATGCGATACAGGCAGTTATTATTTTGTAAAGTGTAGGCAGGCATGTGATCGGTCTATATTGTGTGGGATCTGGGGTCTTATGTGACTTTGGTACCATGTATGTTATTCCTTGTGTGAGGAAATGTGGCAATGTCTGTGCTGTTTGCAAAGTGTTGGAGATCTGTTTTGCAAGGGCCAGATGCAAACAGGTGAAGCACTTATACCAGAAGTTCTGAATCCTATCTACACCTGGAACCTTCCAATTGTGATTACGTTTAATGACTTGTGAGAGTTCATCTGCTGTTATGTCAGTATGAGGCATGTTTGATAGTGTGGATGCTAATTGCTCCTCTTCCCTGATCCAGCTAGCTTCCCTATTATGTTCAACTGAGACAGACCAAAGAGACGACCAATAATGTTGGAGTGCTGTTTGTGTTGGCAGAGCAGTGTTTTGTGTCTGTGCATAGTTTTTGTTTACCTGCTTATAGAATGTCTTCTCATTGTTTGCAAAAACTTGTTCTGCTGTTTGCGCTGAGTGCATGTTTTGTATCTCTTCAGGCGTTGTGTTTTTGCAGATAACTTTTGTTTTAATGTGTCCATATATTCTGTAATGTGTTGATTGTGCTGCTCATGTCTGGTGTGTGTTTTAATCTTAAATAACTGTCTGAGGCGTTCGTTCTGCTTTGATGAAGTGTTGTTTTTAGTGTACTGTGTAAGTCTACCTAGCTGCTTGCGGATTTCGTCAATCTCAGACTCAATCCGCTTTTACCATTTAGGTTTCTGTTGGGTGTATAATTTTTGTGTGTGTTTATGGATTGGTGTCCTACCCAGTGTGGATACAACTGTAAGAGCCCCAGTATAAATAAAGAGCCCCAGTCTTTAGGTGTATGTATTCTAAAGATAGATTTTCTTCAATGTACTGTGGTAAGATATATGTGTTCATGTAAAATAAATTTTCCCTGTTTTGCTGTTTTTGTTTATTTTAGGTATACCTGGTCTTTGTGTGGGATCTGTTCCCATGTAAACTGTAAGGTATCTTTGTAGGGTGTCATTTAATGTTTCAATAAGTTTGATATTCATGTTGTGTTGTGGATGAATATCATGGTGAAGATCATTGTTGAGTGTGTGTTCTACAAGTTCATTAGTGATGTCAATGTTAGTGTTTGAATCTGTGTGTTGAGTGTCGGTTTGTGTAGATGGCTCGTGTTCTTGTAGCTGTTGTGCAACTTTTTGCTCTATTTTCTGTAGCGTGGGTAAGGGTATTAAATTGTTCATTACAATTGTGCGACGCTGATCTGCAATGCTTTGTTCAGTGACTGTGATGTGAGGATATGTCTCTTTGAAAATGTTATATAAGCGTTGTCTGTAAGCTGTAGTGTCAGTTTCCAATTTAGTGACTGCGTAGTAGGCTCGCATGATAAAATGGTTTATGTCATTGGTCCATTTCATGCGTTGGCGTGGCTTGCCTGCCTTAGTGGTCGAGGGCAAAGAAGCTCTTGAAACACTAGGGATAGGTTGTGGCATTGCAGTAGCCGAACAGGGGTTGGTGCTGCTTTCGCCATCAGTGACCCTGGGAGATTGTGGCATATTTTTCGAGCATGAGCCTCTGCCTAACCCACGATCGCGGACCTTGGTAACCCGAGTGACGTCTGAGCTGGTATCAGATAATGCACTAGCACTAATCATAGTGATCACCAATAAATGGGTGGTCCTGTTAGCCATCTCCATCATCAGCAGGCCCTTGGTTGATGTAATCAGCTCATCAGCCCTACTGGGTCATCTGGACCCTCAAGATTAATCTAAGGGTAGAGTAGATCAGACCTGTTAACCAGGGCCATCTCTCTAAGATGTTACCCCCCTCGCATGACGCGGACATAGGACCACACGAGGGTTATTATTATTATTAGTACTACTAGGAAATCTGCAGTTGAAGTAAAATTGAATTTTTATTTTAATCCTAAACTGATTTATTTAAGTATAGTTTACATGATGTTCCATTCGAAAATGGTCAAAAACAAAGGCAAAACTTATAAACTACTCATCTGAGTTAATTGGCAAGAAAACCTAAAACTACTGGGAAATTTACCTCATAATTCGATAAACCTCTGCACAGCCTCTGTAGGTGGGAGACACCTCACACTCAATGAACAATTCCCACTAGGTTTTCGCCAGCATCTATGATGTCATGTGTGATCTTCTGCTTCAAATTTGCAGATCGGTTGGAGTGTTTAGCATAAACTGCATTCTTGATGAGTGCCCTACATGGTCAGGTGAATTTCGTAGCCATAGAATGGGACCAATTTGATCCTCAAGACTTAATTTGTCGAAACTCCATCTTATTGGACAAAGATCTTCTTGGTGCCATAAAGTTCTAGAGTAAGTTAAAGGTAAACTCCATGGAAAAAATCGACTTTATTTTTTTTGTATCATAACATTAATCTAGGTTAATAGAGTATATATCATTCAAAATTTTTCGATTTTTCATAATATTTTATTAAGAAAAATGCTTCGGAAAATTGAAAATTTGTGTGGGATCTTCCATTCCCTTCTCCAGAGAGCACGATGGAACAAAGCGTCATTTCCTCTCGCGAGAACCTCGGGGAATTTCATTGCTGAGATTCTAGTCACTTTCAATGATGCTACATATCGTAAGATTTTGCTAACCTGTTTTATGTCAGAATGCCTTCAATTTGTTCTCTGTTTGGATGTGTAAATAGATAGTCATATAGAAACTTCACATTTCATAGATTTTCACAATCAGAAGCGATTAAAAAACAGTGGATTAGTTTTTGACAGCGACGGAACTGCTATCCAACTCCAAACAGCATCGTGTGTTCAGCTCATTTTGAAGCGTCTTGCTTTGTCTATGCATCTACCGTTGTAAATTCAGTATCAATTCAAACAAGAAATTCGCTAAACTAGATCAATGGATGTGTCCTTTTGTTTGGCTTTTTAATGGATGTGTCCAATAAAAGATGGAGACTATTAGGTGAGCGTTTGAGGGAAGTCCTCAGAAATCAATCCGATGTGCTTCATGGCAATTACAGATCCCGAGAACGGCTGTGCATGGAATTATATGTAAACTTTTACATTTGTATGCTTACAAGATTCCGTTTTTTCAGGAAATTAAACCAATGAACAGACCATGTCGAGAACATTTTATTTGTGACTTGCTTGACAGAATTGATCAGGATCGTAATTTTTTGAATACCCTCTTGTTTTCCAGCGAAGCCACTTTTCAGCATCCACACGCATGTGAGAAACGGCCTGAAAATGAATGTGGTGTGGATTAATGGTGAGCAGGACAATTGGCCCATTCTTCTTCGTGGAAAGCACCGAAACAGAAAACACTTATCTATAAGGGTCGTACAAATGAAAACAAAAATTTGTGTGGGAAAAAAAAAGACAACGTGTAGGATCGTAAGTTTTTGTTTTCAACAATTGCGAAACACCACATGCAAATTGAACAATAGGTTGCAAGTGTTGCATCACATGAGAAAGAATGATAGCTCGCACTTTGAAGCTCTGCGAGTGATCGCTTCGTTCAAACAACAAAACCCCCAAAAAATCAAAACCAATTGCAGACAGCATGGGGAAGGTGATGTTGACCGTGTTTTTTGATTGCAAAGGCCCAATTTTACTGCACTTTCTTGAAAAAAGCACCACAGTTAACGCAGCACGATATGGGGAAGGCACTGTGCGCGGTCATCAAATGCAAGCGTCCTGGACTTCTTACAGAAAGACTGCTTCTTCTCCACGACAACGCACGTCCTCACACATCAAAAGCAACGGCAGACCTCATCAAAAAGTTCAACTGAGAAGCAATGCAGCATCCACCTTATAGCCCTGACTTATCCCCATGTGACTTTCACGTGTTTGGGGATCTCAAGAAACATCTGAAAGGCCGCAGGTTTCAGTCGGACGATGAAGTGAAGGAAGAGGATTCGGAATGGTTCCACACGCAACCGAAAGACTTCTTCCACAAAGGAATTACATGCCTTGTTACACAGTAGGATAAATGCCTTAACACATTTGGACAGTATTTTTAAATTCCTTGTATACACTTTGGATAAAATAAATAATTTTTGTTTTCATTTGTATGACCCTTATAGATACAGGATGATGATTATTGAGCTATATGAAATAAAACATCAAACTTTCAAAAGCTACCGAGTTCAAAAATTCTATTCAAATGTTAAAAATAATGGCTGTTTTGATATCAGTGATGGTTCTGGGGTTATTTGCATAAACTTTGTCTTTAATATTGTCACACAAAAATAGTCACAAGGGTTGAGATCAAGAGAATATGGCGGCCAAGCAATTCCCATTCCAGTGGCCTCTGGGTACCCCAAAGCCAGAATGCGCTCTCCAACGTGCTCTTCCAGGACTTCAAACACTCTATTGGTCCGATGAGGTCGTGTTCCGTCCAGCATGAACCACATCTTTTTGAAATCTGGGTCACTTTGGATAACAGGGATGAGATCATTTTCTAAAATTTTGACATATCATTCAGCAGTCACAGTGCGCATGCTCAAAAATATTCAAGCATTCCCTGCATTCAACCGCCAAGTTTTAACTGAATCTCGCCAATTGTTCAAAAGTTATTAAGTTTTATTTTTCATATAGCTCGATAATTGTCACCCTGTATATTACAACCGAATATGTTTCCTCAGCTGGAACAACTCCAGCTGAACATTTTTTAACAGAATGGAGCTTTACTGCACTGGGTCAGTTACATGTGGAATGCTTTAAATGACATATATTCCATCAGATGTATTGGTAGGATCCACTGTGTGATCCATGTTCGCTAGATATTACACCCTTAGACTTCTTTTTCTGGGGAATACATAAAGGATAGCCTTTACTATACTTGAGTACAGGAATTGAAAGACACGTGCAGGGTTCCATCTAGCAAAATGGCAGGGGAGTGAACAATAATTAGGGCATATTTGGTTAGAAATTAGGGCAAGTTAGAGATATAAGCGCATATTAAAATTGTTATTTCATAAATCCAACAAAAAAGGGCAGGCTGGTGTGCCCTTCTGTTTCCACTTAGATGCAACACTGAGATGGACACAAATTATGAACGCCATCGCTAGTGTCACTGCCGAAATGCTTCAGCACACGTGGACAGAAATCGAATAAAGACTGGACATTTCCATGTGACAAAAGGAGCATATGTAGAAGTTTGGTGATTGTCTAAAAACTTATATCACATATATAAAACATGTAATTGCTATATAATTACCTAAGTACACAATAAATATTTCCTTGTAACAAAATGAAATCGGGACTTTCAAATGGGATATTCTGTACTTTGATGGAAGTTTTGATGTTTGCAGATCTACAAATGGTGCTCACATTGAGATTTACTAAATTAAGTAATAAAAAAACAAACAAAAAAAAAAAACACTTGGAAGAGCAAAATGATATAATTTACATAATTAATATTCAACTATACCCTGTCTGAGCTTCAGTTGAGAGTGATGTCATGGAATGAGGTTCTTTACCAGACATAGTGCACAACATCGTATCCTTCCGCCATTAAAATAATAAGTTATTCTAAGGCTATGTATGCTATGTTACACCATCCTTTAATCGCATGGTTTCTCGAAAGTAGAATAGTCGAATGGTGTCTATCAGAGATAAGTTTTTTAAATTAATGTTTAAAATATTTTAATCCTCTTCGTGAAAACTCGATCATCTTTCATTTCTGACACATCTCTTTCACGCAGGAACAAGAGATGCCGCCATTTTACAATCAAATAATCTCGACTACAGACTGACTTCATTTTATTTTATTTTTTTTTAAATTTCGTCAACTGGCTTTTCTATTTGCCGATTTTTTATTATATCAAGGAGAAATATATGAAATATAATTCCAGAAAGAATTTTGAACTTTTTATACAGGAAATTATTCAAACTATTTCTTCATGCGGGTAAGTTGTAACTGCTTCACTCGTGACGGTCACTCTCAACAGAAGCTGAGACAAGGTATAGATTAATGATACATTTTGTAAAAAAGATAAAATTCAAATGCAAATTGATACAGTTGACATGAATGATATAAATGAATTCTGAAATGATGAAAATAAATTACAATATGGTAAAATAACATGCATTATAAATGAAATATAATAGAAGGAATAGAGGAAGATGAATGAAAACAGGCAGAAGATTTAACCTAAGTGATAAATGTACAAATAAATTATAAATGATACAAAATTATGTAATATGAATTACATAAACAATACAAAAAAGATAAAACCAAAAACAGTACCATTGTTTACAAAATAATACAGTTTGCACAAGTGTTACAAAATGAGTAGCTCTAAATTACAATGTGATAAAATGTAACTAAATTGAAATAAAAACTTTATTATGAATACATACAACTAAAACATTATGAAAACTAAAAGGAAAGGTATAATAATAATGAAAAAATTTGATGTCTTAACTATGATTTGTTAATTGGCAGTATGTCCAACGTGGTTAATGGCACCAATCAGCACTTTGGCCACCGACATGCCAAAAGGACAGAACATTGGGCATGCCCTCCATTATATGTATATACACTCCCCTGCCAAAATTATCTGGACATACTTCTCTTCATGTACTCATTATAAAAATAATGCAGCCAATAACATGTTGGACCACCCTTTCCTACGATATGATGAAGAAGGCTGTCAACAATTTTTTTTACACTTATCTGGTGGTTCCATATTCCCACTCTGTCTTTACACAATCCAGTAACTGATGACGATTAGTGGCTGATGGTTTGTGTATCTGTATGCAATGCTCCAGTACAGTCTACATCAAATCAATTGTGTTTAAATTTGGACTCTGGGCTGGCCATCACAGCAGCTGGCAATCACATTTTATTGTATTACAGCATGGCATGGAGCATTGCCTTGCTGGAGAGAGCAATCTGGTGCATTGCTAAAAAATTCTGGAAGGTGATTTTCCAACATCTCTAGGTAGCTTGGGACATTAAGTCGCATGTCAACAGCAGTGATGGGTCCCAACCGTTCAATGCATTGGGGTCTGCCTGGCTCCAAATACCAGTGGACACATTCCAGAATCTAACATGCTGTCTAGCTGCTGCCTGTGCTATATATGGCAGTTATTCTGGTTACTAGCTGCACATAATGTGGCCCATACATTGACCTTACCATCATAATCCTTCACTTGGGCACGAGGTACTCTGGATCTTATTTCACTTTTGGTGTCTTTAGATCCACACATAACCGTCAAATTGCTGGAGAGTGAAGCAGGTTTCATCACTTGCATAACCTTTCCCTATCATCATAAAAGGTTTACAGCTCTTCCAAACAAGATCATCTCATTGCACTGTATGAACTGACAGGTCACAAACTAGGTGTACTCTGCAAAAGCAGCATAATGTTTAATGTGTGCTTTTGCTATTCTTCAGCACCATTTGCAAAAACAGCATGTTAGTCTCTCTTCATCTTGATTTTGTTGTCATTATTGGACCTTTCTGTTTGTATTTTGCCCAGCATCAGTGGATCAATGATGTCTGGGCAAAACACTGATTTCGTGAATGCATTTTTCATTAATGCAAAGACTCTGATAACTCCCTCTCTGAAAGTACAACAACTTGTAGTCTTTCAGCATGCTGGTTGATGGAGTCAATGTCCTATTAACTTCTGTTACATTTCTTTACATCAAAAGTGTAGGGCTCCATCATGGCAATTTAAATCACAATAAAATAGGGTTGTCCAAATACTTTTGACAGGGCAGTGTATAGTTCTGACACACTAGTCAGATTTTGTATTGAACTGAAGATATTTAAAGACTGAAATACATTTTCTTGCATTAAAGGTTTTGTGTAAATTAGAAAATTTCTTAATGCAACATGGGCCAATTCAGTTACAGTTCAAAAATATTGTTTGCTTTCTAATGTGAAATGATTTGTACTTTCCTAAGGACCTTGAAGATCAATTTCCTTGGCTAAGTTTTAATGACCTTAATGAATTAGAAATTAAAATTATAATTCTTTTGTTAATTACTGCAGTTTGTGCATCATCAATAGAGCATTATTTCAGAGCTTATTTATATTTTACTACTTTTTTGTTTCATGCTTGAAGATATTTAAGTTATTAAGAGCTCATAAATAATGTTTAATCTTCATTTATTTTTTATATTAAAATTTAAAATAAATTTTAGTAAAGCAATGTAATAGTAATTGGTTGTACAAGGTGTGTCTAAAAAAGTTTGGTGAAAGCTTTGTCTTGGAAAATAAAGAAGACAGACAGTTAAAAAACTTAATTTATTTACCTCAAAGTATTCACCATTGGCCATAATGCACTTTAGACAGCGTTTGTAAAGCTGCTGAAAACTGTCAGCGAAGTTTCTTTTGGAATCGTTCGAAGTGTTGGTATCACGTGTCCATGGATTCCAGTGTATCTGCAAAATGTGTGCTCTTGAGGTGGGAAAATAAAAAGAAGTCTGCAGGCACCAGATTTGTAAACTATGGCGGATGTCGAGAACAGTTAATCTGTGCTTAGCCAGGAAGTTGCACACATGGATCACATTGCACAGGCAGGCATTGTTGTACAAGACAGTCCACTATCCAATCGTGTACAACTCTAGTCAAACACGTCGGAGAGTCTTCATCACTGTTGTCCCCAATTGGTAACAAAACTTGACGTTCACATTGTACTTTGACACGAGTCTTCACACTCATTATGTTCTACAGGCTGCAGCAGGCAAATCTGCTTCAGTTTAATATGTTCAGGGTGGTGATTCTCGACATGTTCCTAGCTCACATTGCCGTTTAGATATCGGTCCATTCACCAAAATTTTTAGCTACACCTTGTATAATAAACAAACAAAAATAAGCAAAAACTGTGTTATGGAACAACCAAAAATGGGAAACTAATCCACAAGGAGAATTGAAATACCGAATACATATGGTGGAGACAAAAGTAAAAAAGAAAATAATCACTTGAAGCTAGAGAATATATAAACAAGGGGAGGGGGAGATAAATTGAAAATAATATCTCACAATGGTTGAGCGGAAAGGATATTATTGGACAAAGGTAGAGTAGGGGGAGGAGAAGTAAACTAAAACAATGGTGTTTCATCTTGTTTCATTGGCCCATTGTTTTACCTTTGTCTATGATCCATTAATATTCCTTCTGCTCAACCGATGGGAGATACTCTTGCCAATTTACCCTTGTCTATATATTCTCTAGCTTTAAGGCATTATTCCCTTTTTTACTTTTGTCTCTCACCACTGAAGATGACTACCTGATAGCCAAGGGTGTGTCTAAAAATACCAACCGGTCAAAGACCGTCGCAAAGCTCGTTTTGGAGCCACCAGTGACTGACTCGAAACTTTGACTATCTCCGATCGAAGCGGGAACGATGCAGGCATACGTAACTGGCTTTATTCACATTAAATTTTCTCCCAATTCGGACGATCCTCGATTCATAAAGTAACGACCGGTCGCGATGAGCGTTTTCATAACGTGACCAGTCGCGGTCAGCTGCCTCGGTGAGTAGAATCAAAATGGTGGATGAAAGTAGAAAATTCAAGTGTTCGAGTGCTCGATGCGCAATAAATATATTTTGGAGAAAGGAGATGGCGAAATATGATGAGGAACCTTGCTGCGACACCATTTTGAAGCAAAATGCTCATGTCCGTACTGTCCATGAACGAACAAACGGAAGCAAACTGCCGCCGATCGTACCACGTAACCTGTTGGCAACCAGTCGTACTTTTTAGAGACACAACAAAATACATATCCAGTATTTCAGTTTTTCTTGTGGATTAGAGGTTTCCCTTTTTGGTGGTTTTTGCTTGTACGAGGGCGAGTCAAATGAAAACCGCAAAATGGTAATTAAAATTCTAAATTTCGTCCCGCAGTGTTTTAGTCTGCAGATCCGTTAAAAATGAGTTGTAGAAATATCCAGTAGATGTCAGGAAAGTAGAGACAAGCAAACAATGTCACAGCAGCAGTTTAAAGATGGCCGCTCCTCTTCAAACATGCACCAAAGAAGAACACCATGTTTGTCACAACGGCAAGTTTATGAATGGAGTGTGAAGTTCACAGATGGTGTGACAGCAGTATGAGACCCTTCGCCCAGGTCAAGCAAAGCGAATTGTGATGCCAGAGAATATTGCAACAGTTGAAGCCTTAATGTTGGAAAATCGCCGAGTAACGATTGATGAAATTGCAGAATTGTTAGATATTAGTCATGGTTCAGCCCACCACATCATTTCCATAGGTTTCACACATTCTCTACTCAAAAATCAGATAACTGAACGCTGTTCTTCTTTGGTGCATGTTTGAAGTAGGGCGGCCATTTTTAAACTGCTGCTGTGACATTGCTTGCTTGTCTCTACTCTCCTGCCACCTATCGGATATTTCTACAACTCATTTTTAACAGATCTGCAGAATTAAAACACTGTAGGGCGAAATTTGGAATTTTCATTACAATTTTGCGGTTTTCATTTGACTCACCCTCGTATAATAGGCAATAATAAATTTTTATAATTTGCCTACATATTTTGGTTTATTTACCATTTTCACTAGCTATGATTAA
>JAHWFO010036886.1:6355388-6417855 GCA_023313115.1 Rhysida immarginata
CGATTTCGCGACATAGCCAACCGCAACTTAGAGGGGCAGAAGTGTATTATGCCTATATTATTATATTGGCTAATATGGATATCATAAAGCTGTGTAACTTTTTGGAAATATTTTTTTTTGAAAATACAGTATGATGCTTTTAATTATATAGAGCTCCCTTTTTTTCTGAAAATCCCATCTCTTTAGCATTAAAAATTAATCCTGTCGACACAAAAGCATTATTTAGACGGTGCCAAGCCTTAGAAGAGTTAGAAAAATATGACGAAGCTTATAAGGATGCCAAGCAAATGTTTAACTATGATCCAAAGAACACCATTATTCAACCTATTTTGGCCCGCCTCCATAATAAAATACAGGAACTGGTATGAATGCAATTTTTTATACATTAAAAATATTTTTTATTTATTTATTTAATTTTTATTTAAATAATTTCTTTTCATATGAAATCATTTGATAAAAAAGT
Organism: Rhysida immarginata; assembly: GCA_023313115.1. Taxonomy (NCBI): domain Eukaryota; kingdom Metazoa; phylum Arthropoda; class Chilopoda; order Scolopendromorpha; family Scolopendridae; genus Rhysida; species Rhysida immarginata. The sequence goes on from JAHWFO010036886.1 coordinate 6,355,852, forward strand.
GGAATTCTAAAAGTTGAAAAATTTATAAAAACTTTGGTGAAATTACATTCTGTCCAACAAAAGAAAAACTACCGTATGTCAGTGTTGGGAAGTTCAAAATTAGCCAATGAGGGCGATTTAAGATAATTCGAGCAAGTTTTTCTGGAAGTTGTAAAGCATTTGAAATAAAACATTCTTCTCCCGCCTCTGAAAAGCTATTATTAAATGATGCTCAAGAACACCACTGAATGCGTTATTAGATATCATGAAACACCTTGACCTATTTTTTTTTGTTGGACAGTGTATAAAGGAACAAATAAACACCTCTTAATTATGCTAGTATTCTGCTTCATAATCCTTTGTCTTTAAGCATACATGAATGTTATTGCATACTGAATATAAAAGGCATTTGGAACTTGCCTTTAACTACATCACTATCTTGCTCACCCTTTCATAAGGGCCAACATTCCTCAGCAACGCTATCAGCATCTTGTTGAGTCTATGCCAAGAAGAATATCAACTGTGATCAGAGCTAAAGGTAGACAAACTCGTTATTAGAGAGTGTCTCTAATTTTTTGGCCACTCGGTGTATAATAATACATTGTACACAACAGCCTTGTAGATGATATTAAAATTGAAACAAATCAGCCAGTTTAAATAAAATCTTGTATTAATTTAATTCAGATCGTGGATTACTCTTTCTTTTCAATATACAGGGATAGCGTTCTACTGCTCCAAATGAGACAAAATTTGCAGTACAAAAAAAAAAATTACAAAATGCCTTTAAATCCAATTTTATCAGGTTTTTCCATGCTGCATTCATGATGGCTTTTCCGGATGATTTCCCCACCTTTTCTGAGATTTTTGTCCTGATTTGCCAGAAACCTTTGGTGGATTTTGATGGATTTGGTCGCTTGGCATACTCCTTCTTGCATAGTGCTTAAAAACGCTCGATTCCACGAGTCTGGGGAACGTTTGGTGCTTTATCCTTACTGGACACGAAGCTGACGTTTTGAGATGTCAGGTAATCCGTAACAGAATGAGCATAATGCTCGATCGCCATATCTGGCCAGAACAAAATATCATCCAGTGCGTGATGCTGGAGCATAAAAGGAATCAATCTCTTTTTAATGCACTCCTCAAGATACTTCTGGGCGTTCATAGTGCCTTCACAGTAAAACGGATCTGACACGTTTCCATTTTCGTCTATGGCTTGCCAGACGAGATGTTTTTTCATTAACTTCGCTTTTGGCTTCACTTTTTCTTCACAAGGAACTTCGTTAGAGTTTGCGACATAGTAAAACTTCTTCCCAGGGACATCGGGCAGATTTTGAGGAACATATGTTTCATTGTCTATGACAAGAATTTTTCCACTGCATTTTTTATAGATTTTTCGGCTCTTGGTTTTTGCCTGCTGTTTTTGGTTCCCAGTATATTTTGGAGCATTTTGTTTTGCATGAGCTTTCATCCCAAGCTTGTGAACTTTGATATTACTAATAGTAGACTTCGAAAGATCGAATTTCTTGGATGCCTGACAAACTGAAATGCCGGGAGTCTTCCTGAAGATCTTCTCCACCTTACCGATGTTCTTTGCTGTCGATTTTGACGCAGGGCGGCCACGTAAATTTCTGTAGTTTGCTTCTCCAGTCACTTCATACCTTCTAATGATTTTGTAAATTGTTTACCGGAATTTTCCTTCAGCCATAAAATGGATAGCCATAGCGGATTTATCTTGGGCGTAGTAATGAATAACACGTTTTGCACAGTTCGTTTTCTTGTCGTGCCATTTTCAAACCACTCCTTCTATCGACGTGAACATGTGTGTTGTAGCGTATTGTGAACTACTCTTTAATATGAGTTTAGTCGTGAAATCATCACAACATATTTACATATTGAAATTGCTTATGTAAATTTGACGCCCTACTTCCTGGCCAACCCTTATATCTTTGGATTAAATGACTTTTGGATCACCGTGTAGAATTTAGTGAATTTAAAGTTAGCCTGTGTTCTACAAACACAACATAACCCTCAACTCCTACTGAAAAAATATAATGTACACATAGAAAAAAAAATTATTAATCCTAAATAAAGAAAACATTGTTTATGTATGACCGAGAATGTAAACAATAATCTATGGGTTTTGTCCTGTGCCTAGAGCCAAACACGCGAACTAAATTACACACTGCCTCAAAATTTGAAGTTATGCTACTTTTTTAAATTTTTTCCTTATTTGCATAATTTCTAATTTATTGGACATACATGTTTCTATCTTTGAAAGTTTGTAACTCAAATGTTCGTATGTACAATACTTACTGAACAGTGTTTGAAAGTTGTAACTGATCACATATATAGTTGTCTCCAGAATATTCACACCCTAATCAAATTAATAGAAAAGTGAAAATCTTTTAAGTTCTCGATGCAGTAATTAAAACAGCTACGAATATAATTACATTTCATGCTCAATCGCATATTGGCAATTAATATTTGGTTGGAGAACTCTTTGCTTGTATTACTGCCTGTTCGTAAACACTTAAGATAACTTTTAATCAGGTTTGCACATGTTTCTGATGAAGGATCTTGCCATAATTCTTTGCAGATGGCTTCTAACTAATCGTTGCTCCTGGGGTGTATTTTTTTCCACCTTATAATTCAACTCATTTCACAGATTTTCTATAGAATTTAAATCGGGCAACTGTGTCGACCAGTTGGACATCTTAATTTTGTTTTTCCTCACTGTTTTCTTGGATGTATGTTTTTTTTAATGTTGATTTTTCCTCATTGTTTTTTTGGATGTATGTTTTGGATCACTGTCATATTGAGAGATCCAAACACAACCAAGATGTCACTTTTTTGCAGAGTTTCTCAAATATTTATTCAACTTTTGTAATTTCATGCTGCCATCATTTCTTTCTACACACACTGGCCAATGAATTAGAAACCTTCGCTCAATATGGTATTGACCATCCTTTGGCTGTAATTACAGAACATACACGGTTTGGCATGGACTCTACGAAGTGTTGCAATGCAGGTAAGGTAATCGCAGACCATGCATTCGTCAGAGAGACCTTCAGGTCCTACAGAGTAGATGGAAGCGGATACCTTCAACGAATGTCTCTTTCCAACATGTCCCAAACATTCTTGATCGGATTCAAATCCGGACTTTGCTCTGGCCACGGCAGATGTTGCAATTCGGTGTCGTATTCAGAAAACCATTCCTGAACAATTCTTGCTCGATGGATAGTAGCATTGTCATCCATGAAGAACCTGTCACCATTGCAGGATGGACTTGATCTGCAACAATGTTCAGGTAGTCTTTGGCTTTCACACAACTATCAAGGAATATCAGGGGACCCTTGCCATATCAACAAAACATGGTCCATACCACGACATCTTCTCCTGCAGCTTGAACTGTGTTCACAACACATGAGGGGTCCATTACTTCATGGGGCTGCGCCAAATTCTCTGCTGGCCATTGGTGCAAAACAATGTTTAAAGTGACTCGTCTGACCACATCACCTTTTTCCAGTCGTCTACTGTCCAGTCACACCATTCTTTACACCACTGCAGGTGAACTTTCCGGTTTGTTGCTGACACCAGGGGCTTCCTAACTGGCATGCGACTTCCCATCCCTATTCGCTTCAACTCTCGGCGCATTGTTCTGGAGGAGATGGATTGCGATGATCCTTCATTGAAGTCTGCCATCAGTTGCTCCACAGTAGACCTTTGGTTTTGTCACACAATCCGTCTCAGACAACGTTGGTCCCTGTCTGTGTTGATTGTTTTTGATCCAAAATTCTGCTGTTTCGACAACTCTTGTGGATTCCGTTTCCACGCATTGAACACCTTGGAGACCTGACCTTTTGAGATACCGGTCAGTTGTACTGTCCTGGAAGTTGTAGCTCCAGCTAGACGGGCTCCCACAATAACTCTTTTTTTGGAACTCAGACAGGTCTACTGTTTTCCCCATTTTGCTCAACTTGAGCAGCTGCAGCTTGTTCCTACCCTGTACCTGCAGCTTGGAATGAGCATGTACCTCACATGATTGCATTCATTTGCATATAACAATCAGTACAGTAATTCATCATGGGTTTCTAATTCATTGGCCTGTGTGTATAGTTCTCTAGCTCCCATAGCAGCAAAACACTCCCATGAAAGAATGGGGCCACCACCATGCTTGATAGTTGAGATTGCATTTTTTCCTGGATAAGCTTCATTCTTTTTCGCCAAACGTTACTCGTAGAATTATCACCAAACACTCAATTTTAGTTTCATCATATTAAATGCATGTTTTCAACAAGTGTCTGGCTCATTAAGATGTTTCTTTGCAAATTCTAATCATTTCCACTTGTGAGCTGGATTTAGCAGAGGAGCTTTGGGAGAAACCCATCTGCACACCCATGCTTGTGCAGAATAGGACAAATTGTAGTCTTAGAATTAAGGTTCCTGTTGCAGCTAATAGTTGCTGATGACCACTAATGGCAGCTCTCGAGTGATTCGTGCATTTTCTCGGTAAATTCGAAAGGTATGTTCACTTAATTTGGGCTTTCTTCCTCACCAGACCTCTTATCAACAATTTCAATAGACTTAAACCTCCGAACAACCAAGCCGCTGTTGAAACTGGGACTTTAAGTTGTTCAGAAATGGGTTTTATAGCTAATTCCCTGCATGTGACATTGAATTATTGTATATTATAGATTACTTGACTATTCATTTGTTTTACCCATTATTGATTGACAATGAACAGCAGAGCACTGCTTTTTCATGGAGTTTGTTTTGTTTTTTTTAATTTTACAAAAATTTCAGATATTTATTTGTATTTCTACTCTGAGTATTGTTGCAAAGATCAAACACATTGTATTATGTAAATTACCAAACAGTTCTTACTTGAACATGACATCTTTGCAAGGTGTATGATTAATTTTGATTCTCAGTTTAATGAAAAACTACAATACAGTAGGCCCCCATTTTATGTCCGTAATCACTTCCAGAATGGTGGATGTAAAACGAAACCCAATTTCCTATACGATCCCGTTATAAAAAAATTCATTCTCTTCCTGATAGAAAAATGTGACCCCCAAATTATTCCTACAGTAAAAAAAAAGGTAGAAAACATGCACTCACAATATACGCTGTTATTAATATAATACTGTACAATAAAATCTAAGTTATAACTAGTGCACAAAAAAATTTCATAACTGCTTTAATTAGTGTATTGATAAGTTAAAAATATACAGATTTTCTGAAACAAACATTCACTTTTCTGTTAATTGGTTAGGGTGTGAATAATTTCGGAGACAATTTTATGTGTAGTGAGAATTACATTTTAAAAAAAGACAATTACATTCTTTTAATTCACTTCTATATTTTTAGGCTGATATCAATAACAGCACAAGTAATCGTATTGATCAGATGTTTGATCTTGTCTTTGGAAATAATCCAGATAAAGAAAAAAAAATGAAGGTAATGTGTTTTATTTCACTACTCTCCTCACTTTATGAATTTTTTAAAATTTTAATTGTTTTTCTTAAATCATTTCAGGCTTTAAACAATCTCATTGTCTTGGCTCGTGATAAAAGTGGAGCAAACATGATGTGCAGTCGTGGTATACTTAAAAAGATGTTAGGACTTCTAAAAGCTGAAAAGAATTCTGAAGCAGTTACTGCATGTATTCGAATAATTGGAGAACTGTGTATTGATGACATACCAAAGGTAAAGTCTACAGAAATAATTTGAATAAATATACATAAATTATATTTTTCAGCCATTGAATTAAAAAATTAAATTGAGTTTGCAATGTAAAGAATGCCGTATGAAGGTAAGTAAGTCGGTGATTTATCTGAAGTCAGTTGGTAGAATATACCTAGCGATCGACTATACCCTAACACTGAAGAAAATATCACTATAGGCACATCCCATAGGGGCAGAATTATTAGTGTGAGGGAACTCAAATATGTCTACTGCCAAATTGTTAGTTTCATATAGAGGGTGGCTCATTTTAACCTACCAAGAGGAATTTCTTGGAAATACAGATTGGAAAAAGCAAATATCCCAGATAAAAGTTTTATTATAGTTTTGAGGGGCCAACAAACTCTGTCAACATAAGAGGCCACAAAATTCAATATTATATTTTGTGAAAATTTTCACATTAAATTTTTACAAACAATTATAGATTTTTCCTATATAAATCTTTATTGAAAAAAGTACATTTTGTGAACTTCTGGTTAGCATTAATAACCAAGATATATTACATTAGAAAAATGTTAACTGATAAAACATTCTATAAGGAAAGAATGTTTTTAAAAGCTGAAAAGAATTCTGTTAATTGTAATTATTGTAATTGATAAAACATGACAAAACCAACCGAGTAACTGTGGATAAACATAATATCAAGGGGGAAAAAAACCTCTTCTCCACAACAATTTATGTCCCATATGTGCATTTTCAGTTACCTTGTAAGGGGCAGTTCATATTAAGTTATTTCGCATCGAATTCACCATATGTGGCCCATTCGGCACGGTTTGGTTTCCAGACCTGTTACACATTCAGCAAATTTGCGGCAGAAAGCAGACAACTCACCACAATTTCATAAAAATTGAAAATGACTAGTTTATCACAAATAATTTAAATTTAGTTTTAAACTCAATTTGAGAACAATTTAGAATTCTTTTATATTTAATTTTAAATTCATAAAAAGCCAATTTAGTATTCTTAAGGAATCAAAATTAAATTTTTACAATTTACTAGCCGAAAAATTTCGAATTAAATATTTTTATATGTTTTATTGCTGAAATTATAACACTACTTATACCTTGTCCAGTGAAAGTTTGACAGGGCATTTCCAATTAAATTTCCAATTTCAGTTGTTAGACCTTGTTAATTTTACTTTGTAATGGTGTCTAACAATCGAACAAAGTACAGCCGAGCACTAAGAAATTTCTTGTAACAGGCATGACATTGAACCTTGCGCCCCAGTCTCCTCATTATGAAAATTTTGTAGACAAGGCAATGACATTTGAAGAATGTCAGTCTCCCATGTAAATGATAATATAAGAGAGATATGTGAAGAAAAGGGAAATGTAATTGAGGCATTTTTCAGAATTGTATATCTGTTCAGGGCCATACACTAGAATGAATGAGCAGTGAATGGCTTACTAAGGGAGTGTGAAATGTGTGACAGGGAGGTCAAAGAAAACATGGTGGGATCAAGTAAATTAGAACTTGCAGAGAAATTCTAAGTGAAAAAGCAAAATAGCTATGAATGTAACAGGATGGTGTAGAAAAGGAAATGTATTGTTATCAGTGTTCTCCCCTGGGATAAAATAGCCGGGGCATCAAAAATTAAAAATAAATAAAATATGCAGTGGTGTGCATTTTTCGTGTATTCAGCTGGGCGGTCACCAAAATCAGCCGGGTGGCACGCCCGTCCAAAAGGACCTGGGGAGAATCCTGGTCATTTGTTTTGGTTAATTTATATTTAAGTTCTAAGGAGAATTAAGGTATGATGTTGTTATGTTGATAAACATATCAAAATCTTTAGTCATTTTTCTTTTTTAGTTTGCTTTTCACATGAAAAACAAAATATTTATTTTGTATACATAAATCTATGAGGTGTGTTTTTTAAGTCTGGTAAGTACCGTTTTGCTATAAACCAAGACAATTTTTTTTTTTAACACCTTAATTTTTATATGAAAGCCTGGACCTTAATCTACTTTTTAACATAATTTCCACCTACATTAAGGCACTTACAGTATTGTATATACAACCAGCTTCTGAATTCCATCCTCATTGAAATCGGCTGCCTGATTTGCTAACCACCCCAACATGGCTGTTTTGATGTTGTCATTGTCGCCATAGTGCTGAATGGCAAGGTGCTTCTTTAAGTGCAAGAACAAATGATAACCACTGGGTGCTAGGTCATTATATATGGAGGGTCATCGAGTTGTTCCTAGCCAAATAATGGTCATATCGTTTTCTCTGTACACTTCATTAATCTACCGATGAACTTTGGCTGCTTTCATGTCTCTTGCATTTAAGAAACGAATGACAGCACGTATTTCACAATCGGAGGGATTTTCAGTGGTCTGAGGCATTTTAGACACCCATAATAATACGATAAGTGCCTTAATATAAGTGGAAATTATGTTGAAAAGTAGATTAAACTCCAGGCTCTCATATAAAACTTAAGGTGTTTAAAAAAACAGTATGTTTTTAAAAAACACGCCTTGTATCTCATGAAAAATTTTATACTTTTGGTATAGTTGTGAGAAGTCCTTGTATTGTGTTGATTAATGAAAAAGATAGAAGCTTTACAATACATTTTTTATTGGAGAAATGACTAACAACTAGTTTCGCCTTTTATTAAACTATATTTCAAATTTTAAAAAAGCAGCTGTTATTAACATCATCATCACAGCGTGAAGAAGGTGTTTATAAAAGACGGAACCGGTTGTTAGTCATTTCTCCAAAAAAAACATGTATTGTAAATCTTCTATTTTTTTCATTAATCGACACAATAGAAGGACTTTTCACAACTATACCAAAAGTATAAAATTTTTCATGAAATACAAGGTGTATTTTTTAAGTAAGTACCATTTTTTCAACACCTTAAGTTTTATATGAGAGCCTGGATATTAATCTACTTTTCAACATAATTTCAACCTATATTAAGGCACTTATTGTATTGTTATGGGTGTTAAAAATGCCTCGGGCTACTGAAAATCCCTCCGATTGTGAAATATGTGCTGTCATTCGTTCTTAAATGCAAGAGACATGAAAGCAGCCAAAGTTCATCAGTTTATACGAGGGTTGGGGCAAAAGTCATGGCAGCTATTTTTTTTCTTGAAGATACCAATCCGGTTGGAAAATGTGACATGTACAGACGAAAGGTGTTAACTACATGTGTGGACAATGAATAGCACTGAAATATCGTAACACACTAATTTATTACGGTAGTATACAGGGCAATATGGCCTTCACGGTGCAAGAGAATGACAACACAGTACACATAAAGTTGACATGCCAAACCTGGGCCTAAAGACCCTCAAAGTAGTCCCCTGCTACTGTCACCACACACTGCCAACGATGTGGGAGGTGCTGAATACCATCAGCCTCAGCATTTGCCGTACCATGTGTGAATCGGGTCACCTGTTGGCGCACAGCATTAGGCAATTTTTCTCGTGTTGCAAACCGCCTACCACGTAGTGGTTCCTTAATCTTGCGAATGAGATCAAAGTCACAGGGCGAAATGTCGGGAGAGTACGGTGGGTGCTCCAATTCTTCCCATCCCCAACGTCGCAGTTGCTCATCACTGGTTGACACACGTCCTTGCTGAAACTTTCCTACCCACCGTGCTATTGTACGGTATGGTAGGGCATTATTCCCAAGGGCTTCCACTAATTCACTGTGACATTCCATCGCATTTCTCCCTCGGAGAACTGCTATTTTGATGTAAGCGCGCTGCTCAACACGGGTTACTTCCATCTCGCACGACACTCACCAACTGACTGATTTCACAGCCCTCGCTGCGCTACTACCAGCTATCACAGAGCCATCTGTTGTTCTGCATACACACTATGCCTGCAGAACTTCCACACGACACATATATATGTTTGTGATCCGTTCACATATCTACAAGAAAAAAAATAGTTGCCATGACTTATGCCCCAACTCTCGTATTTTTGGGCTTTTATTTTAAACTTTCCTTAAAAAAGCTTTAAGGGTATTTTATACATCTGCCTGTTAACTGCTGAATTAAAAAAAATACTTTAAGATAAAACTCATTTTGATAGTACAGGGTGCGTAAGGTATTTGAGGATACATCTTCGTTTGGCTACTGCTGCACTATAGTAAATTGTATGTCCTTTCCGTTTCTGGGAAGTAAAATGGCAGACCATCAAGTAACACAAATCATGAAGGGACATGCAGTAATCGTGGCAATAAAGACAGAGCACAGCGATTTAGAGATATCATGATTTCTAAAGGTCGCAAGATTATTCATCCACAAAGTGCGGAAAGAGTTAGAGACTGAAGATGGCAATGTTGCACCAGTAGCAAAGCGTAAAAAGCATGCCTCACGCTCTGACATCATCAGAACACCTGAATTTATTCAGCAAGTGCAGCAGGCCATCGATGACAATCTCAGAACATCCATGAGGTCACTTGCCAAAGATCTCCATGTGTCGGAAGGAACAATCAGAAATGTTGTCCATGAAAACATCAGATATCACTCATATGTTATGCGAAGAGGTCAGTTTATGTCAGGCAAACCGCCTACTGAGATCGAAAAGGCTCTTAAACAAGCTGAAAAATCCGTGTGAAGCTGATTTGCTGTGGATTTTCTCCGATGAAAAAAACTTTGACCAGGATCAGAAGGTGAACAGAAGAAATGACAGATGATTATGTGCAGACCCTTCAGAAGTGCCACGAGTCATGCACACGAAATTTCCTGCAACTGTCATGGTTTTAGGGGTTGTCAGCGGTGAAGGACATGTGATGCCTCCACACTTCTTTCCCCAAGGCCTTAAAGTTAACTCTGCGGTCTACGTTGAGACCCTTGAAACAACTGTTAAGCCTTGGATAGACACGACACGCAACGGAAGGTCTTACGTGTTTCAGCAAGACTGCCCCAGCACACAAGTCTCGCATGACACGGGAATGGATGGCCGACAACTTCCATGATCACGTAACCCCTAACCTTTGGCCTCCTAACTGCCCTGATCTGAATCCATTGGACTACCACGTATGAAGCGTTGTGGAGAGAGAGGTCAATGAACACCCCCATAACACCAAAGATGAATTGAAAGCTGCCATTGTTCAAGTAACGACCAAAATGAACCATGACCATTTGATTCGCGCTTGTCGATGGTTTTGATCTCGCATTGAAGCAGTTATAGAAGCTGAAGGCGGATTCATTGAATAGCCATATAACAAGAAGGTTTCTTGTGTATGCTCATGATGTTTCGATAATAAAGTTATTATCTCGATTTATATCTCTGTTTTCTTTCTTGACGTGAATCTGTCCTCAAATACCTTACACACCCTGTAGTATCTATGTTTTATTAAAAAAAAAAAAAAAGAAAAAAGAAAAAGTAAAAAAAAAAAGATCGTATGATTCACATAGTGGAAATCAGATGGACGATTATGCTGTATTTAGCTATATGTATATCCACATTTGGTTCCTAGTTCTACATTATTCAGTTACTCTGAAATCTGAATGTTTGGGAGGGAAATGTAGAAGAAGGGAACCTCTTTCCATATACAAGAAATTAATCCAAGCATTATCCACAGTTAAAACCGATAAAGCAGAGATAATCACAGTTTAGAATTCGTTATCAAATAAAAAACTGTTTTCCATCGAGTATTTGCATTTTCAAAAAGAATATTGTTCATGACTTTTATTGTTTAAATTTGATTGTTGACACAGACAGATTTGTTCGTTTTATATATATTATAAAGATTTCTAAAATTTTTATTCATTACTTGGATACTTTTTAATAAGCTGGTGGCCAAGAATGCTAAGAATATACCTTGTGACAGTTGCCAATTAGTTTTAAGTAATAATGAGAAATGGGTCTTATGTTTGCTGGGAGGGGGGACATGGTTATGTCCTCTTGTAGTTCCTATTTTTGCTTTATTTTCAGTTAAACGTTACTGCATGCAGTTGGGAATTTTATTGTGTTATTGTAATGTATCTTATTGTTATTGTGTTGAATTTTGCTTTATTATTGCATTAAAAAAGTATTTTTTTAATCTGAGATGCTGCAACAATGGTTGCAAATGTTGATCGTCGTAATTGTTGTTGCACCTTTTCGAGGAAAGTTGATAGATTTTAGAAAGGAGTGAAGGTATTTTTTTGTCTGCATGTAACGATTGTTATGGGATGTGCAGTGAAGCCGAGCGGGAGTTCCAAGCTTGTTTTTCGAGCATCTTGGCCGTTTTCTTTTTTGTGTGTGTTTATTATGTTATTTTTTTATTCCATATAAACATGGGCCGTGTTGTGACCATGATATGTTGGAATTATAGTAATTTCCGTTCTTTTCTCTTCGTCGACTGAGACAGCAATTTTATGCTTGCCTATAGACGTACGATAATTCCTCGTTTTGCACTTTGCCGCATCATGCTGCGAGGAGACGTTCCTTTCGTCTTACAAGGGGAGGACCAGGTCTGTTAAGCTTGGATTTAACTGAAATTTAAATATGTTGTTACACACCCCTCCCATTAGTATATGGCATAGTAACTCATGCTAATGGGCATTAGTTTACGAGATGTAATTATTTAAAGTTAGTTATGTAGGCTATTGATGTATATTTACAAATTCAGACAGGTGACATTCTAGTAGTTAATGTGGTCATGTGGATATGTTGATAGATTACGATGCTAAAGGTCCCAGGTTCAAATCCTGTTCTTTCCCAATTTCATTTAATTTAATTTTTTTAAACATATTTTTGAACAAATTATAAATGAAACTAATATTAATTATTAAAAACACATATTTAGAATTTTTTGCATATCACATTTCATTTGAGGAAGGTAACAAATTATTTATTTTTAATAAATTATTATTATTATATTCTTATATAGGGGGATACAAAAATGAGCAAATATGGCAACCCTTTTATTTTTGTAACTGAAGCAGATATGTCAATTGATGAATCCAGTGAATAGTAAGTTGTGGGTGACCTATCCCATGGTGCACTTTTCATCATCCCAAATTTGCAAATCCTGTCTGCAAGAGAGGATGACACATTCAAATCCTGTCATAAAAACCGTAAGAGATACGAAAAATTCCAATTGAAGACTTGTTCAGCATCAAATTCCGAACAAAACAAAAAAAAATTTCCAAAATCCCATGAACAGTTCATCAACAATCACATGTTGAATTTATTAGTTACCTCCCTATGCACTTTGCAAAGAAATTTGAATGTACAACATGCAAATCAAGAAATTACCAAAAATTACCATAATAACATTCAATTTCATGAGGAAAAGCAAATAAAAGGCATGGGTCAGCATACAGAAGACAGAGCAATTCCAGGATGGCAAGCTACACTGTTCCCGAAATGGTCAACTACACAATGGGATAGATCACCCACAACTTATTATTCACTGAATTCATCAAAATTGACATATCCGCTTTGGTTACGAAAATAAAAGGGAGGGGAGCTCTTTTTTTGTATCCACCCTGTATTATAATATAATAATAACTAGCAGAGGCACCCGGCTTTGCCCGAGATAATTACAGTTGTAGGTTAAACAGAACAACCTCATGAACTTAGATAAGTTAGATAATAAATTTGTTTTCAGTAATTCTACAATTTCCGTCTATAGACGAAGCAGTTGTTCAGATGAAAAAATTATTAATTCCGGTAAAACAAACAACAATTAGTATTTAGCTTCTATCTCATCATGTATTAAATAGCATTTGAAAGATATAAAAACAACTATTATGGATCTTGCTAATTTGGTTGAATCTCTATCTAATAAAATACAGGACATTCATGCTGACCTAAGGCAAACTCAAGTCAAATTAGCAACATGTGAAACCACAATTATGCAACTTACTGCAAAAAATGAAACTCTGGAAAAAGAATGACAAGCTTGCAAGTTGCAATTAGCAAAGAGCATTCATTCACAACAGCATTCTGATGGTGGGACCTAATCTTGATTATGCTGTTGAAAATATCTCTGAATTCCATGATGGAGTCAGCCATCGAATGTAATGTTATAATTTACAATGTGCCTGAATCTACCCATCCCTAATAGTGTTGATAAAAAGTCTCATGATAGGTCTAAAATTAATAATATTCTAGAAGCCATGATGATTGATCCTGTTGGGAATCTACAGACCATCTATAGAATAGGCAAAGCCACAAGCAATCGGCCTCGTCCTATTAAGGTGGTGTTTCGATCTGCTGCTCTGGTGAATGAATTACTACGGAAATTTTCTACCAATGATATTAGTGCCTATGATGATTCCCTCCATGATGTATATTTATCTCGAGATCGTACTCCGAAGGAGCGTCGTTATCTCTTTGACCTCAGAAAGGAACTTAATGATCGCATTTCAGCCGGCGAGGAAAATTTAACAATTAAATTTTTTAATAATGTTCCTAGAATTGTTGTTAAACAAAAAAACTAAATAGCTCCAACGGGATTACTAATCTACATGTTTATTATCAAAATATCAATGGACTTCGGAGTAAACTTGAAACCCTGAGATTGCACTTGTCCCTCTGCCAGTATGGTATTCTTGTTTTGACTGAAACCAATCTGTTCCCTGATATTAGTGATTCTGAACTTTATGCATACAATTACAACATTTATAGAGCAGACAGATCCCCCGCGACTAGTAAGAAGTCAAGTGATGGCGGTGTGTTACTTGCCATTAAGAATAACTTCCGCTGTGAACTGATCAGTACATTACATAATGATGTTGAATGCTTATTTGTATCTATTTCACTTGGGTGTAATACTTACATAATTATCGGTGGTGTTTATATACCCCCTGGTCAACCTTTTAATACTTACTCTAGGTTTGTTTCTTGTGTCAACCAAGTATTGTGCAATTATCAAAATGATACACATGTTTTAATTCTTGGTGACTTTAATCTGCCCAATACCGACTGGAGTAATCCTGATATTGTGTCGGTATCCTCCTCATCACTGGCCTTATTGAGTATGATCACCTATTATAATCTTCATCAAGTAAACAACGCCAAAAGTAGAAGAGATGTCTTATTCGACTTGATCTTTTCTTCTCTCGGTGAAATTGTGGTTCAGGAAGATACTGATCCTATTATAATTGCTGATCCGCATCATCCAGCGCTTTCTTTTCTCTTCCCTACGAGATGTATAAATAACGGGAAAGCGCAGGTTAATACTCCCAATTTTCGTTATTGTAGACTTGATAATATTTTCTTTGATTTGACTATGGTTGATTGGGTGAATCGGAACTGGAATTCGGATGTTAATGACCTTTTTACTATGTTTAGTAATATCTTAAGAGAGATTATCTTATGCCATACTCCTAGTAGGAAAACTGGTAACGACAATTTCCCTTGTTGGATTTCCTCATCGCTCAAAGCTCTTATAATTGAAAAAAGATTTTGCATAAGCAGTATAAGCAATCACTGCGTTCACCTGATTACCTCAAGTTTGCTTCCATCCGTAGACGCTGTCGTAGCCTTACTAGGCAGTGTTTTGAAGATTATACTTCCTGAATCCAGGAATCTCTTCCAAATAATCCGAAGTCATTTTGGAGTTTCATTCGTAACTGCCAACGCTCTTCAGTACATACCCCTATACTTAAGCACAACGATGCATCAGTAAGTGATCCTAAAGCTATATGTGAATTATTTGCACAACATTTTGCCTCTGCATTCACTGGGAATAATACGCCTAATTCCGCAAATGACAACCCTAATCATTCGATCACTCAGGAGGATATCTCCTTTCCCCTATCGTCTTGTCACGTTACCTTTGAAGAGGTATATAATACTCTTCATAAGTTAAACCCTTATAAAGGTTGTGGCCTGGATTGTATTCCCCCCAGTATTTTAAAATATTGTGCTACTCTTTTATACTACCCTATTACTAATTTGGTTAATTTATCTTTCCAATACGGATGTTTCCCTGACATTCTGAAGAATAGTTATGTTGTACCCATTCATAAATCTGGTTCATTAGCCAGTGTCTGCAATTATCGACCGGTTATCATCCAGAATGTTTTAGCAAAGATTATTGAGAAACTGATATTATCTAAAATTGGTAATCTATTGACCAGGCATATCTCCTCCTTCCAACATGGATTTATGTCCGGCAGAAGTACTGTAACGAACTTAGTTTCATTTGAAACCCACGTAATATCTGCCTTTAGAAATCATCAACAAATCGACGCTATTTATCTGGATTTCACAAAGGCCTTTGATAGAATAGATCACTCCATACTTCTTCACAAATTAGAATCTTATGGTATCACTGGTTCATTATTAGCATGGTTTTCTTCCTATTTAAAAGATCACCAATTAATTGTTAGATATGCTTCCTCATATTCATCTTCATTTATTGAATCATCTGGTGTACCGCAAGGATCACACCTAGGACCAGTTCTCTTTAATCTATTTATTAATGACTTGTATGTTGTTTCGTTAAATTTCGGCTGTTTTAAAGAGTATTATTTAATGATGTTGTTCTCTATCTACATAGAGATATTACGTTGTTTGATTTTATTATTTGTGTTGGAGGGGCCTCACTTTAAATTGTATTTTATTGTTGTGTTATCTAAGTATTAAATTGTAGTTTTTTGCATACCAAACACTTCTCCCATCGATCTCATTCCACCTTAAGCGAGTCTCGACTACTCTGTACCCACTCGTGAGGGCAGGTCAGTCTGACGTGGATCTTGTAAGCCCACCCCCTGCTGTGTGGGTGCACACCTCTACTCTTCATTTATGGCTTATATGCCAAAATAATTCTTTTTGTGTGCCCTCAAAACTCTTTTTTCACTTGGTCATTACAACCGAACAACATGTGTAATTGTCCCCACTTCAACAATAACTTATGTTTATGAAAAATTTCCCCCAAAAACAACATTCACTATAAAATTTGAAAAAACAAATGATATCAACCTTTTTTTTTTTTGGCAATCTCTTTAAATGAGTATTTGGAGATAACTGTATATAATGCCATAATAACTGGAAAGGAAACCTCTTGTCCACAAAGAAAATTTATTCAGCCAATATGTATTTCGAACTCCTTGAATTTATTATTCAGCGCCTTGAATAGTTTTTGTCAATTCACCTCCATATCTGGTGTTGAATAATGAACTCAAGGAGCTTGAAATACATATTTTCTTTATGGACAAGAGGTTTCCTTTCCGGTTATTAATCTCTTTAAAGATTCACATTGAAAAATAATCCTCATTTTACTGTTTGTTTATTCTAATGTTCATCTTTTTTTTCTTTTTTTTAATCTATTTGTTTATTTATTTATTTATTTTGATATTTTGTTTCTCTTTTATATTTCAAATGCAGGCATCAGTGATTTTTTATTTTTTTTTTTTTGCTATTTGTCAGTTAATTCTCAATTTATTTGGGTTAACATTTGGTAAGTCGATTAGAGATTTGGAATAGGTAAATTAGAAGGTTATACTTGTTAATTTTGCTATTTTCCTCTTTTTCTTTTGAAGGTTTTAGTTAAGGTAAAAAAGAGGATAGTTATATTTGTTCATTCAAAAAATTGCAAATAATTCCTGAGACTCCCTTAACCAAGGAAAAGAGAAAAGACATCGAGACAGTATATCTGATAAACATTCTTAAGAATTCATTGTTTGGTCAAACTATAGTGTTGCATTTTACATTAAAATATAAACAATATTTCCTATTATGTTGTAATTTCCTCAAATCCTTTTGTTCTGTCATCTTGAGTAAATTACCTGAGGGAGTACAGAGGTTGGATAAAATAATATGAACACTTGTAAAATGAGACTAAATACAGCAGAACTTGGATATTACGAACTCGTTTAATACGAAAACTTGCTTAATACAAAATTTTTTCGTGTCTCGACCCCAAATGACTATTTTTCTTGTAAATTCCCCTAATATTACGAACAGTTTTTATTTGCAAACTCAGATATTACAAAAAAATGTACGCAAAATTCACCTGAAAAACGATTTTTTTAATCAATACTTGAAACATTTTTAATCAGCCCTATTGATAAAACTTAGGCTTACAGAGAGAAACTCTCCAGAATTAATTTTAAAGACTTTGTTGACATTTGTGACATTCATCCTTTTCGAAGGATTCGAAAACTGGGTTTTTTTTTTTTTATTTTGATCCGCCACATGGCCAGGAGGCCACCTGGCTCTGTGTGTAGCTAACGCCGTGCCTTTTGTGAACCTGAACTGTTTGGGAATTCCGCTAACAGATGGCGGCACCATCAACAGCATCTTGAACCAATGAGAAGCCGGAACGCTCGATAGTACGGTACTACTCTTGTGGGGAATATATAAGGGAGGGCTTTCGGGTTCACAGTCAGACTGGTTTCAAGTTCGATACGAGGTGAATCCGGACATCATGTTCATTACATGTAAACCAGTCTCTGACAATTCGATGACAATGGGAGCATTATCGTCGTAGAACACAGATCGTTCATCAGGGAATTGCAGCATTGGATGAAGATGGTCAGCCAGAATACTGACATAATCCTGTGGTATAATCCCTCTCCTGCAGGACAACAAGTGGGCTGAAATCATGGTAAGGCAGAATCACTGATTCCCCTCCATGCTTAACAGTAGGAAGGAAACGGTCAACATCATAGGCTTTGTTGATGTTCTCCAATTCCTCTCCGACAGGTTCACTCAACTAGTCACGTGTTGGCGCAATGCATGGAAAGGGATGGGGGACTATGTCGAAAAGTGACTAGTGCATTACATAGAGGACAAATATAAGTATCAGATACAAAATGAATTTTGAAAAAAGAATTTTGAAAATCTGTTAACAAATAATAAAAAGTTACGGACCAGGAGGCAAAAATTCTTGAACAATCCTTATATATTTAGCATTTATTACTAATCGACTGATGTGTGTACATTCTCACCTACGGTTCAAAACTAGAGGCCAGGACTATACGTCAGGTTGTATTGTATTTACATGGGTGTTTATATTGGTTTGTCCAGCCCCTGTAGATAGAACCACTGAAAATGTGTATTGAGTGCATGTTCCCCATGAAAGTCATTTTTTTATGCTTTTAAAATATTTATACAGTATTCTTAAATCTTTATTATGCTTCAGAATTCATTATTTTATTTTATTTTCTTTTAACAGACAAAAGAAATTTTAAGAACATTTAGTATTCCATTAATAGTAGAAGCACTGAATAGCACTAATGAAGTTCAAGTGAATGCTGCTCAACATTCAATTCAGATGATTCTCAATACACTTGCTGGCATGGACAAGAAAGAAAGCAAGAAACCTGATAAAGAATTACTGAAAGGTTTCTTTGATTTTCATTAATTTTATGTGTTGTGTCAATAAATTTTATTTTAGCTCTGTCACTTTCATTGCATTTCAATTAAAATTATAATCTTCATTGAAATTTTAAATTTTTCATTCAAAAACTGTAACCTTTAAAAAAATACAAGGTGAATAAACTGGAGATAAAACTTAGAGAACGTGAAAAAGAAATACCTCTCCCTCCTCCCTGCCCCTCAACAAGTCTCAGATATACAGGGTGTAACAGAAAGGTTCATTACATTTCAAAAAGCTGTATTCTTTTAAAAAATGAAGATACAGAGATGGGCAACATATTGAAATGTTTGTAATATTCTTAAGTTTTGTTTATAAGCATCTGATGTGTCCTCCTCCTGCTGCATGGCACACATCTAGTTTGAATTCCTCCCATACCTGCTGAAGCATATCTGGAGTCACTTCACGAATGACAGCTGTTATTCGAGTTTTTAACTTCTCCAGATTTGCTGGAAAGGGGGCACAAAATACGATCTTTTACGTATACAAGAAGTAGTCATAAACAATGAGGTCTGGGGATTGAGATGGCCACAAAAAAGGCTTCGTGTTGTGCGTTCACCATCTTGACAGTAACTGACAGGAATTTCCTACGTCTTCCAGATGCACCCTAGAGACCTCTACTGGCATTGAACAAAAACTTGACGTTTCCCTCTTTCAAATACGGTTTATTGACCTGCGACCAACAGTTGCCAAGCTATTTACGATTGAAATGTGATGAACCTTGAGGTTACACTCTGATGTATAACAAGAACTGAAAATTTAATAGTGATCACAATATTGCTGAAGGGAATACTGATATGTGCGATCCTAACTCAGGGATCTAGGTACAGTGGTCAGTACGACCGGGTTAGCTTGTAAGGTATCAGTAAGATTTAGATAGAGTACTGGTACCGGTATTTCAAATGTTTCAACAGTAGATGAACACCACTCTTGTTGTAATAGAAAATATGTCATTTTTCTCTAAAAAAAAAAATTGATCAGCACTCAGCATATTCTAGGTAGATCCCTGCTGACTATATTGGCACATGCAAGGCCATACTTCCCCCTCCCCATGATGTCATGAGCATTGCCTTTCCACGTGCTGCACATGCACATTAACGTTATACTTTCTGTTCAGAACAGAAGTCACTGGGAAAAAAAAAGGTTATACTCTCTGCTGCAAGGAGTCGTACTGCAAAGGAGTGCTACTATGGAGTTATATGGGCCTGTGGAGCAGATTCATTACTGTATTTTATGGTAAGGAAGTAGATGAATGCATTCAAGCTGTTATGTATGATTACGATGGTGTGATCCTTACTCACGAAGTACCCAACAGACAAACTGTAAATGCTAGAACTATTCATTTATTGCAACACAGCCTTTTTAAAATTCTGCAGAGGAAAAGGTGTCACTTTCTCACGACTCCACACATTATCCTCCATGAAATCCCGGTGTCCTATGACAAATCTGCGAGGTTATTGTTCTCTGTACTGTTTAAAGACAAAATGAAAAGAGACCTTAGAGTACGTTGTAGTTTAAAAGCACCTAGTTTCGGCATTTAATCCTACCTTCATCAGTGTATAGGAGGAATATGCTAGCAGGTCTTACATAATGACAGAGTAAGTGATATAAAACACGGTAATATAATAAGTGAAAAGTGACACAATCCAGGGAGTTACCAATCAGAAAGTTACCAGAAAGTTACCAGAAAGATAGGATGATGTAATCGGATTAAATTAAGTGGATATAGAGATGTATTACAGCGAATAAAACAAAAAAGAGAAGACAAAAATGAAATTAAAAAAGATAAGAATAACAAAATGAAAATTACAAAAGAAGTAATGAATAGATATAAAAAAGCAATTAAACTGTTAGCCATAAGATAATGCATCCGAAGATGTATAAATAAATAAATTAAACAAAATAACTGACAAAAACATGGCGAAAATTTATCATAAATGAATAAGAAATTACAGATCATGGTATAGATGGTGGAGTAATGGATATACGTACATCACAATAAATTTGGTTGTTCAAGAGTTCATCTGGGTGCAGACTGAAGATGGCTTTATAGATTTCTACATTTTCTAGTAGGTCTGTCATTTTCAGTTTGTCAGAAAGGTGTGTGATATTGAGTATTTCTTCAATGCTGCAAAGGGGATGATTTTCTTTTTCAGGGTAGATGGAAAAATGATTTTCTTTAATTTTTAACATGAGAAAATTCAATTATCTTTTCTTTTTTTTGTTAATAATTTGGCATCACAAGGACTGTTAATACTGTATTACAATTTTCGTGATTTCAACTGGTAAAACAATGCCCATAGAAAGGAATGATCACAAATTATGATTGATTAATGATGTGAGAAGGATAGTCAGGAGTTGTTAAACTCTGGTTGACTTTGTGTGTGGATCTATTATTGCAAGTCATGATTGATACATATGAAGGCCCAAACTAAAATAAAATTTTTTTTTTTACCACAAATTACTTTTAGGAGGCCCTTTATTTTTCCACAAAATCTCCAGTTTACTGAACACATTTTTGCCAATGCTCCAGCAATTTTAATACATGTACATTAGCTCAGTAGAGGGGGGAGACCGTGGCCTGGTTGTCTCGTCAATCGGCTCACTGATCGATGGAGTTAAGCAACTTCAGGTGCGGCTAGGTGTTGGCTGGGTGAAGCCAGTGGCTTTGAGGACCACTACTGGGTGGGACGGCTATTTGGGCCACAACTGTTGGGGGACTTTAGTCTGACCCATTTGCTGAGTGACCAGTGCTCGATGCCCAGCAGTTGGTAGTAGCCACTGGTTTGTTCGTCCGCCAGCAGCTCTTCCATCATGAACACCCCCCCCCCCCCATGCTTCAGAGGGCACCGTTAAGCCGTTGGTCCCAGCTGCTACTGTCATCATATAGCAGCCATTAGTTACTGGGATGGTGCAAAACTCCCTCGAAGGAGTAAGTGCAGCAAATTTTCGTTCTGCGATAATCTACCCTCTGTAAAAGATAAGATAAGATAGCTCAGTAGAAGTCCATTCTGGTAGTGTAAGTGAGGTTGAACGTCATTGTGAGTGAAATGGTGCACCCATTTCATATGCTAACTAAGGATGATGTCTCATAAATGTTTTCTAAACATTAGTGAATTTCTGAAGTTGTAGTGTTCTCATTCACAAGAAATTTTATAACCACACACTGTCAGAATGATACATCATAGTCTGCCTTTTGGTCAGCTGTTATTGTGAGACCCTTAGCTGGGCTAACATTTTACAACATGTGTTGCTAGATGTGTTATTGAACACAACCATATATTCATCACCAATTTATTTCCAATTAAAAAGCGATCATGACTCTCAGCACAATTCTCATGTATTTATTGTTAATATACATAAAACAAAATTTCTCCAAGTGGATGCCGATTATCGGCATCTAAGTTTGCATTGGAGTTTGTTGCACTGGTCCTATTTTGGTTATCAGATACAGCAGGAATTTGAGATCTATGAGCAGGTTCTGATTTTGGGCTATATTTACCAAAGAAGATGACTCCTAAATTACGCTGATTTTAAAGTTACAGTTATGTCTTTGCTTCAGTGGTGGGAAAACATTGTTACCGTAATTAAATAAATTGCTCTGTAAGGAGTCTTCCTTTACTCTCCAGTCTCAAATAATTTTTCCATCATCTTTTCTCATACACCAATTGCTATGTTCCTATGCATCATTTGCTGCTTTTACCTTGAAACTTCATTTCATGTGTCCTGTTTTGAATTGGTGAAGCCATCATGCAGTCTTCTTATAACTGGATTCTAATAATGTTATCTTAGAATATGCATTTTATTGTTGACATGCGGTCTTTAATAAAGATTGTCAGCCAGTCTTACTTACTTTCAAACCCGCTTATCCGTTAGGGTCACAGGGGCCGCAGCTATCAGCGATGTGTTCAGGCTCTTTTTTGATGAAATTTTGCAATATCTGAATGTGAATATAAAAATAAATTCCTATCCCTACTCTACATTGTTGTCTAGACATTATCCAACTGTGCGAAACCGAACGCTCCCTATAGAGGATCTCCAGCCAATCAGTTTATTTATTTTTGCCTGATGGATGTTTCATTTCATTACCTTTTCTTGAGTGTACTAAACGGTTAAGAGTTTTGTATTTTCTTAAGTATCACATGTCAAATTGGTTTCAATTTGCCAGATATTAAAACTGACCACTTGTTTTTTTTTTTGCAGGGGGGGGGGGTGGATTTCAAGTTATAGGGTCATTGATATGGATAGAAATGTCAATTTATTTTTTTTATATTGCAGATAATGACATAGAGCTAACAGCTGTCATGAAAGTTGTTATACATAATGTCTCGAGTCGTACAATGTCTGCCTTAGGACGTGAAGCTTTACTTGAAATTATCATGAAGAATTCTGACTATGATACTTTACATTGGGGAGAGAAAATTCTTGAAGGCGATGGTGAGTAAATTCTAATTTTTTCTTAAATGAATAAAGAGATAATATTATTATATATTAAGGAATAAGTTGCACTTTCAGGGGTGTAGCAAGGGTACATGACACCCAGTGTTTGGTATTCATATTTTTGCCCTGTTTTCTCATATTTTGTCTTTGTTGACCTGGAACCCCTACCCCTTGCCATTGTGCATGATGTTTTAGTAACACCATAGACAATTGAACATGCAGACTAAAAGGAGAATGTGAAGTAATTGTTCAATTTTCCCACTTTGTTCATATTCCCGCATAGGAGTACCAAAGTCCTCTTTTGGACAGTTAAGAGACTGGACACAAACTCAAGGGAAGTGATTGCTGAAATGACAAGGAAAAGAAAAAATCTGTATACACACAGTAATCTCGCAATACATCATGGAGTATCACATACCTGTAACCATCCAAGTCACAGCAGATGCTTGAAGTGGCAATGCAAGCATTGCAGTGTTGAAACAGAGAGTAACAAAGCCTCTTTTAGATATCAGGTATAATTCAAACAGCATGTTGTTCAAAATTGTGATCGCTGCTGCAGTATTAAGTGCATCTGAGTTGTTAGCAGAGTATTGTGCTAATGCTTCATGTATTGTTGTATTGCTGTATATTGTGGAAATGCTTCATGTACAGAAATATGTTCATAGACATCCTCCATAGTTTGTCCCCAGAGTTTCTTAACACCGTGCATATACCTACTTAGCTCGACTGTTTTATTAGGTACTCCCTTGTATTGCATGAAAAAGTGTTGACTTCATATCAGCGTAAGAAGAAGAAGTTGATACTGGTGTCCGATCCAAAAATAAAAGTTTGGAGAAAGCCCCTTATCATTTTGTTTATTTTTGAGAGCAACTGAAATTCAACTCGTTCTATCGGTGATATCTTTCTGAATTTTCAAGATATTTGCTTGGGCTTTTTAATAAGAGTAGCTCTATACATTGGGCTAATAAATTATACAAAAGACAATTTGGTAACGCATGCGCATGCGCAATTAAACATTACTTAGTAAAAATGCTCATATTTCATCAAATATTTAATATTTTTCTATTGTGATTGCAGGGTGTTGTCTGTACTGTAGTTTGTCAAGTTTCCTGTAAATGGCATTGCATTGGGTTGAAAATCCTGCGTGTTATAAACAAAAAACTTACAAAAACATTTCGACCTTTTTAAAGAAATCTTTATATCTCCATGAATATACGTTCTATTCTCATACAAATGAACACAGAAAAGTAAAACAAGCCTCTTAAGCATATGCTACAGCTACAATGCATTTCAAGCAATATTTTTTACAGGGTGATTCCAAACATTATTTTTTTGGTGCACTTCTTTGCTGGTCCCCTATTTGCCTTCAGGAGAATATCTTCACTGAAATATATGAGGTGTAACATCCTTTTTACACCCCTGAAATTTCAGGATAATTCGTCAAGTATTTTTCTAGATATTCGACAAAACGTCTAAAATCGAAAGTGTCCAATTACTTTCTTCCAATCAGTGTATTTCACTTTGGTGTGAATCTGTGAGGTACAGGTTCATGAAGCTCCCTTGTTAGCCAATTCACATCAGACTTCAATCAAGGTAGCAAAAAGATCCAACTAAACTGTGGACAATTTGTATTTTTTGGTATATAATACACATATTATACAAAATAAACAGTTTAAAAAAATCATTACTGCATATTTTGAAAAATTACATATAATAATCCGATAATAAAACAAGACAAATTTAAAATTTTAATGCACAAAGTTTAACATTTTGAATCACTGCAAAGAGAACCTGGGATGTTCCTTCCTTTTAGTAGCAGCAGCTATTCAAAATGGACATCCGGTTGCAAAGTCTGTCATCACAGTAGTTTAATGACTTTTTATTCTGCATGAAACCGTAATAATTAGCTTCAAATAGTAAGGCAAATTACGTTCTCATTAATTAGAGCTGACACAGGAACAAATGCAGTACATGAATGCGAACAGTCTTAATGATATCAGCCAAGGAAGTTAGGGGACACTATTCTGCACTTTTATTGATGTTGCTACTAACCGATCTTTTTAAAGATAAATTTAGAAATTGACAAACTGAAGATCACATTTCAATAATATAATAATTTTGATGTTGAAAAGGGAAGGAAAAATTTCGCGACCTGGACTTGAACCAGGGACCATGCCTATTGTTGGTATCGCTCTAACCAATTGATCTATCGTGGGCACTGAACAGCCCTCTGTTACAAAGCATTTATATGGACTTCAATAAAGTCACTAGATAGCCCAAATAGCAGAGCAGGCCCCAATTAGAAAGTCGGGAATTCTCCTTGTCCTGAAACCATCAAATAGGTAGATGAAAATTATTAATAAATATAGAAATTGACAAACTGAAGATCATACCTCAGTAATATAATATAATAAAATTTATTTTCTTATGTAATTTCTAAATGTAATTGAAAACATTTTTATTCTGTTATGTGATAATTTTCTTTGAATACTTCAACTTTCTTCATTTTTTGGAAATATAAAAAGTCTAAAGCCTTTAAAGACATAAAAGTGAAACTTTTTTTTTATATCTTTACTATGATCAGAGTCCATGTCTTGCTTTAAATTTTAGCAGGTATCTGCCATTATATTTGTATTCCAAAAATTTTGAATAGCATTTTTCTGTGTTCTTAATATCTTAATGCCCTTACACATATCTTAAAACACATATACAGTAGAATCTCCATAAGTTGATCATCCAAGGGACTGCAACAAACTGATTGAGATATGGAAATCTTACAACCTTGATTGATTAATCAATTCAAAGACTACATTCTAAAAATACTAGAGAAACCTTTCTCCCAAAAATTATCTTAAAAATCCAACACACAAAATTTTAAGATAGGATATTCATATTTTATTGAAAATTTAATTCTTCGTTAAAAAAAAAGAAAAAAAAGAAGGGCATAACATTATTAAATAACAAGAAAAAGTTCATATTAAAAAACTTGCAAATCTGGGAGTGGACCATGCTAAAGTTAAGAAGTTTTATTCTTACAGCCCCAACTTTTATATTCATAAGTCACATCCCAGTCGAATTAAATGAGACGTCTGATATTCAAACATCAATTTGTGCTGTAATGTCGGAAGCTACTCCATATATTAATAATGAAAGTGCTAACATTGATGTTCCATTTGAGGTATCTTATAAAAATTATGCAGCAGATAGTCACATTTGTGACAGCAAATTTCCTAATGTGTATAATTTGTTCAACATTCCGTTGCCCAGGAAATGGTTGAATATTCTTAATTCGGGGCTAAAGTATGCCATGGATGATAATATGGATGATAATATCAGCCATATTGCCAAGGAAGGGATATTGAAAATGCTTCAGAATATGTTGATATTGTGACACTTCCTTTATGTGAAATTGTCAGTTTAAAATCAATGGGCACAAACTACTATCTTGTCCCGTGTATTCAATGGCCGTCTTAATCAACTTACTACTAAGCACCTACCTGTGTTGACAGTACCTTGGCAATCTAGACAATTATAAGTTGTAATAGATAATCGACTCAATGCTTGTCCAAAATCACACACATAATTTATGTGGAACGTAATTAATTTAAATTGTTCCAATTACCCAGTAATTGCAATAAAATAGATTCCCTTCCCGTGATCGTATAGTATAAGATTATTAAATTCTACTCCTTCCCTTTTCCAGTAATAATACCCCGTCTTATAGCTGACAATTTATTCTGACCACAATGAGCAGTTAATCTTTAATTTAAAGATGCAAGATATTTACTGACAGACAAACGAAGGTACAAAAAAAACAAAAAAACTTGCTAATTAATGCAAAATATTGGATTGATAAAACTTAACATCACTATGGTTCTGAATTGTTTCAAGCAAATAAAATTTAAATAGCACAGGAAATAATTAAATAACAGTTGGCAATTTACTGATTAAATCAAAGAATCCCCTTTTCTATCCCAAAACATTTACACTAATCATAGAGTTCTCTAAGAATAATTAAAGTTCCTTGCGTAGTAAGTAACAATTTGTCCCTATTCAAATAATTATGTTCGATACTGAAATTTCAACACTGTTCTCTCTCAAATGAAATTACACTCGCGTGGGCCCAATTAAGTTTAACACAGTACCTTGAGTTGTCTTAATTCGCACTAAGCTGTTACCGCCTTGCATGGTCTTCTTGCTGTCGTCTCCTCAGTGGTTGCTTCGCTGATATCACGTCATGGTCGTCCTGGCGTAGTCTCCTCAGCTGTTGCCTTGCTGGTCTTTCGCAGTCGTTGTACCGGTGTCACTGAAACTTTCCCACGTGTTGGCCACTATTACTGGCTCAGGATTCGAGAATCGCCTTGCTTAAACCCACAAGAAACGCCTTCTCGCCCCGTCCTGTCCCACCGAGTAATAGCGCTTACCTTGCGTGCAGTCTCAGTTTACCGGCGTTCGCCCTGCTCCTTCCCGACGATTTGTTTGCTGGTGCCTCGCATTGGCCAATGTTCTCGGTTCGGTCCCGGAATGGTGGCTGCTATCAGGCCTCGACTACGATCCTGGCGCTGGTTACTGCGGTGCCATCGTCTCGATTTGGCTGAAACGATCCCGGCTGCCGTCATCGTTGTTCCAGTTTGCAGTAGAGCACTTTCTGCACCTTACTCGACAACTTCTCTTGGTCAACTCTCTCTCTTACATCTCTCTTCTGCATTTTTTTTTTTACTTCTTACTTTTTTCTACAGGGTGAATACAAAAGTCAGAACCCCCCCCCCTTTTATTTTTTGAACCGAAGCAGATATGTCAATTTTGATAAATCCAATGAATAGGAAGTTGTGGGTGG
The DNA here is from genome assembly GCA_023313115.1 of Rhysida immarginata. Taxonomy (NCBI): domain Eukaryota; kingdom Metazoa; phylum Arthropoda; class Chilopoda; order Scolopendromorpha; family Scolopendridae; genus Rhysida; species Rhysida immarginata. Next base: position 6,384,131 of record JAHWFO010036886.1, read on the forward strand.
CCTATCCCATGGTGCACTTTTCATCATCCCAAATATGCAAATTAGGACACATTCAAAATTTATCTCAAAAACCGTAAGGGATAGAGAAAAAACCCAATTGCAAACTTGTTCAGCATAAAAAAAACAAACAAAACAAAAAAAAATCATCCAAAACGGACCAACCAATCACCCACAATCATGTGGTAGCTTACAAAAAGTCACACTGCACAAGGAAAACTGAATGTTTATATTTCCACCATGTAAAGCACGCAAATCAAAAAATTAACATAAATTACCATACACACATTCACTTTCATGTGGAAAAGCAAATAAAAGGCATGTTTCAGCACACAGAAGACAGAACAATTCCAGGATGGCAAGCTACACTGTTCCGGAAATGGTCAACATGATCGTCTGCTTCGGATTGTGATTGTGGGTGATTGGTTGGTCAGGCTTGGTGATTGTGGGTGATTAGTTCGCAGGCTTGGTTAGAGCCTTAGGAAAGATAGTCCCAGCCTGCGAACTAGGTAACTGCTCTAACCAAGCCCTAAGGTCATGTAAATAGCGGTTCGCTTTCATGGCCGCAGTGGCGCAATTGGTTAGCGCGTTGGCGGTCTGAGCCAGAGGTTCCTGGTTCGAATCCAGGCTGCGGAATTTTCTTTCCTTTTTTTTCATCATTAAATAAATATGACAAATATTATAGATGATCTCATTGCAAAGTTAAAGGACAACTCTACGGTCATATACAACTTTATTTAAATCGAAAGTCTAACCTATTAATAACATCGTGGCATATTTAAAAAAATTTAATTCGAACTCTAAATGTGTGAAAAAATGAAAATAATGAGCGGGATTTGGGTGAGTCCGTGACGTAGTTGGAGTCAAACCTAGAATAACAATGTAATCCGAATAACAGTGTAGACCGAAAAACAATGTAATTTTCATTGTTTCCATCTTGGATTTTAACAATCAGTATTTTTTCATTTGTTGAAAACAATGATGGCTGGATTGTTGGTCAGGGGACTTTTTCACGTCAGGGCCTTTCCTACTATGGACAGGTGACTTTCCACATCTGGGCTTGTCTTTTTCGTTGGCCTCCTTTGACTCAAACTACGCCATTTTTCAATTTCAAAGCTGTTTCTTATATTGAAATTGTGGACCAAATTTAAAACTTTCAACGGGAATGTGTTATATTTATATCAAAGAATGATATTCTGTAAAAAAAATTGTAATCGATTTTTAGCGTAGAGTTGTCCTTTAAAACCGAAAACATGAAAACCAAATAAATTTTGTACGATTGTAAAGATCTACAAAGTTAATTTCCTAATACATCCGATCACATGTACTTATTTCGCAGCCACCTTAAAAGATATTTTTGTTTTCTGTATGGAATTAAAAATTCATTACAAATCAAAAGAATTTTAATGAATATCAGGATTAAACTTAATTGGAAAACAGTCTACATTGGATATCATTACACAGAATTTAAGAAATAAATTTAAATTTGAAATAGTTATAAGTATCCTAAATACATGTATAATTAAACTGACTATGGATAACAGTCAATTTAATTTTAATGGAAAACTTAACAAGCAATATAATGGTTTGTCCATGGGCAGTCCATTATCCCCTATCTTTGTGGATATTTATTTGTACACTTGGGAAAAACAGTTATTAATTGCTCTCCTTTAATGTCAAATTTTAAATGTTGGACTCGATGTGTGGACGACATTTTGATCATCACTGATCTGGAAGATGTAAGCGCCGTTACCACATATGCTTCCTCAATTTCGGGATTTAAATTCCAAATTAAAGATATGGATAATTTTTAATTTTATAATTAAAAATAATGATACAGGGATACCTCGACTTACGAATGCACCGACATATGAGCCGTTGCTCAGTCAATTTTTTGCTTTGACTTGTGAGCAAAAATCTGAGTTACGAGCGAGCTTCAGATACTGATGCAGCAATCGGCACAACATCAAGCAAGAAAAAGTTCCAACTGGACATGCGTGGGCGCTGTTTAATGACACTTGCTTAACTCATTTCCGAAACATTCTGAAAGGGAGGAAGAAAAAAATCTCCCTGGACAAGTTTTTAATGAAACACCATGTGAAAACTGAGGAAAGCATGCAAAAAGGGTAAAATCAGTTACGATGACAGCAAGTAATAGCTACAGTACGTAAATGTACTGTAACTGTACTGTACTAAATTAATAAAAACCAGTTAATTTGTTTTAATATGTTTTATCATATGTACTGTATACGTTGTATTTTATACGATATTTAAAAGCACATAACAAATAATTGGGGTGATTTTTTTCGGAGGATGGAACGGATTGATGACGTTTCAATTACCGGAGGATTGAACGGATTGATGACGTTTCAATTACAGGAGGATGGAACGGATTGATGACGTACTTTTAACAGTGAAAATTGATTTGATATACGAGCAAATTGAGGTATGAGCTTTGGCCACGGAATGTAAGTCGAGGTATCACTGTAGTTTTTTTCCAACATTTTTGAAAAAGAAACTCTGAAATAATCTCCCTCATCATTTCCTGCAATTCAAAGATTCCTATGAATTATAAAATTAATACATTAATTAACTGTATAGCTAGAGCAAAATAATTGCGTTCACCTATTTTTCTTCCCTCTAGCTATACAGTTAATTAATGTATTAATTTTATAATTAGTTCAGAAAATGGAAGATAACAAATATCCACAAGAGATTATAAATAAAATTAAAAATTAGTTATTTTAAAATAAACACAAAAATCTTCAACAATTTCTTACTAATGAAAAAAGAGTCTTTATAGCCCATGATCCATCTTTTAACAAAATTGAAAAATGCTTTAGAGGGGGGAAAAATACAATTGGTTTTCAAAATAAATAATACTACACTGGTGCTCAAAATTAACAGGACAAACACATTTTCGTGGATTTCTCTAAAAATACTGGACCGATTCCATTGAAAATTGGTAGGGTAATAGAATAAGATATCACAATTTGGTAGGGTAAAATAATAAGCTATCACGAATAATTATTGAACATAACTTTCAAACCATGCTCATGAAACTATGGAATGTCAAAAACAAGATTGCATTAAGGGTCTTTTTAGGAGACTAATAAGGTATGTGGTCACCTCTAACAGCAATACAGCTCTCACAGCGATTCCTCATGCTGTTTATGTGGCTGTTAATGAGGTGTTGGGGCAAGGAACCCCACTCTTCCACCAGGGCAGTTTGTAGCTCCTGGAGGGCTCTGGGAGAAACCTGGCAAGTTGCAATTCTCCTGCCCAGTGCATCCCAAACATGCTCTATCGGGTACAGGTCTGGAGATCTTGCTGTCCATTCCATCCTTTGAATATCCTCCTCTTCGAGGTATTCGTTGACCAGCCTTGCCTTATGTGGACGAGTATTGTCGTCCATAAAAATGAAATGGGGACCAAAGGCTCCCCTGAAGAGCCTTACATAGGGTGCTAAGATGTCGCCCCTGTACCTCTGAGCAGTCAGAGAGCCTCTCTCAAAAACGTGGAAGTCTGTGCGTCCATCCAACATGATGCCCCCCCAGACCATGACACCACCACCACCATAGTGGTCAACTTCCGTGATGTTAGAGGGATTGTAGTGTGCTCCTGGTTCTCTCCAGATGAAAACTCGCCGGGAATCCGTGCTTAGACTGAATCTCGACTCATCACTGAATAAAGCACAGGCCCATTGTGCTTGGGTCCAGGGCTGGTGTTGTCTCACCAAGTCAGCCGGGCTCTCCTGTGTCCTGGAGTGAGTGGGATGCAGACCGCTGGTCTCCTGGCATACAGCCCTCTCTCATGAAGCCTCCGGTAAACAGTACCTCGAAACAGAGGTTCCAGTAGCAGACGAGAGCTTGTTTGCGAGCTGAGTGGCTGTCATCTCCCTATGGTGCCTGGCTGTTAGAGAAAGAGACCTGTCTTCTTGCCTTGAGGTAGCCCTAGGGTGGCTACTGCTACTGTCTTTCTTGCCCTGGTCGTCTGCATATTGTCCCTGTCTCTTGGAACTGTCTCCATAATTCCAAGATGACATTTCTCGAAACATGAAAAAATCTCGCAACTTCTGCTTGGGTCTGTCCAGCCTCCAATCATCCCACTGCTCTCCATCTTTTGGAATCGTCTAACCTTTGGTGATGTTCCATCTTTCCGTAAAATGGCTAGAATGTCCAAAACTTACACGCAGCAGCCTTTTAAAGCGATGTCACAAAGATGGTTATTTCGAAGTAGCTTAATTAACATATGCAAAGAAGGACTTGAAACGATTATTATTGGTTAGTAGTAATCCGCATTGTTAACTTGCTTCAACCCCCAAATTTCAATGGAATCGGTCCAGTAGTTTTAGAGAAATCCACGAAAATGCGTTTGTCCTGTTAATTTTGAGCACCAGTGTATAAAAAAGAAAATTGTCATTATGCATTTGATTAAGAAAGATGGTAATGAAAGCCAATCCAAGAAAGTGATCATTGTGATGAACTTAAGGTACTTTATCAAGATGATGAATAGTTTTATAGTTTGGTGGAAAATTTGGATGTGATTTACGAAATTCCTAGTTCAGAATGTGACGTAAATTACATGGGGCAATCAGGCTTCACTTTTACTCGTTTGGAGGAGCATGAGAGGGCAGTTCGATTGACCTATGATGATAATGCCTTGGCCAGACACTGTTTTGCCATGGGAGATAAGGTGAATATCTTTAAGCAAACTTAGAAAAAAAAACCTATTATTTTTGTGATGAAGGTGCTTCTAGAGACATCTCTCAACATCCAAATAAAACTTTAGAACTTCTTCTTTACAATGATTTAATTTTGTTCAAAAAAATACCATAATTTTCAGGATATAATATACATCTGCGCTTTAAAATTATTACTTGATTCTCAGAAAACTTACCGTTCATAATATGCATCAGATCATCATACCCGATATATGTGTGTTTGCGCAGATCGTGAAATTGGACAATTCATGAAATGCGCAACTTTTTTGTTCATTTCATGAATTGTACAATACCCTTGCACAGTTCGTGAAATGTACACAATGATTTTTGCTCATATCATATGTTTGTGTTTTATCAAATTTACTACCCCCAATAATTGATGAAGATTAAGGCATATTTAATAGCAATAGTACAGAATGACAACTTATTCAATTAATTGCTTTATGTAATAACAGAAATCAAATTTTTTCCAATTTTGATACCAATTCATTTCAAAAATTGTAATCAATTGGGATTTGGATAACAATTTCCTCTTCATCTGTGTGCATTTTTTGTAAATTGATGTTTATAAACTGTCACCACTGGTGGTATCTAATCAAACGACAGTGGCAACCTCTGAATAAGGCAGGGAGCCTACAAATGCTTGGTTAGGTTAGGTTAAGTTATCTAATAATCCTTCATTATTTCTTGTCATTGACTTCTTGCATAAACACTGTATACACAAAAGAATATCACAGTTTTAACATTTTTTAATTTCTCTTAGCATTGGGGTATGAGGGTTAATATTACATTGGTTGAAAGAAGAGCAGTCCAAATTTACACAACTTACATTACAAATAGGGGCTGCAACTTACAAATGTCACCAAAATTATAGGGGCTATACTGAAAAGATGCTCTTAACACTTTCCATGTGCTCAGTTTGCGAAATCTGTAGCAGATCTTCCACCAACAATTCAATCGTAGCTCCTGACAACAGTGTTCATCCGAGTCCTTGGTGTATCATATTTTCAATATTATTGTCTAACCAGTAGATAATATTATATCTTACAAGATTTCATAATGTTGCTCCTTCACACTTTACAATTGTTTAGGTGTTCAAAGGATTTTAGAGGTTTCATCAGAGCTGAAAGAATTTACGTATGAATCATCCATGCCAGTTACCGAAAATACTCGCAGTCTTACAGCAGCAACAATGGAACACATTTACAATTCATTAAGTGCTGATTTATACCGGGATAAATTCCGATCTAAAATTGATGAATTTGTCAAGTATGTCAATCTAAAAGCATTCTACAACCGTTGCCCAAAAGTTTGGCAACTACTGGTTTTCAGGCAAAAAGCTAAAAATAAACTTATAAGTACAGAAAACAAATAATGTTCTGATACATTTTAGATTGGGAAATGAATACAGCATTTTTTAAAGTACATTTGCATGCTTCATTCAGTTATAAATGATTTATGGTTTACAAATTAAATAAAAAATTTGTGCAGACAAAAGTTTGGCAACTCGATAAATATGTAAAATTATGCTAAATATTTAAACCACAGTAACAAGAAATTTAGCGTAATTGAAGATGTAAGGGCATTTGCATATGTAAATATCATATAAGTGTTAATATGTGACATAATCAGTTAATTTGAGTTTAAAGGTTACAGTAACCCTCCTTTTAAAAGGGTTACATGACACTTTTCTGTACCACTAGTGTCAATTTTCCTTCTGAGGATTTGCGAACTTACAAGAAGCCACAGCAGCAACTTCGAAGAACGCACCATGCAGCCGTTAGGCCTAATGCCCGACACGATGCTTCTTTAACCGTTTGGAGACTATACCTGTGAAAATCCTCATTTAATCAGTAATTAGTGACTGTGAACAGACTCTAGCTTGTGTGGAAGCTGTTGTTTAAGCTTTATACGTAGAGAATAGCATTTTATTATAAGTTTCTTTGTTGTTTCTAGCTCTTTTCGATTTTGCTTTTACGCTGGGCTTGCTGGGTAATCTTGGCTTCGCTGATTACTATCCTGTCACACTCGCTGTATCTACCGGAAGTGTTATGAGTGTTTCTGACTTTGCCACCAGAGGGCGATCCCATGATTCACTGCGGGATTGGCCCCTGAAATAAAAAGGAGAGCGCGAGATTCGGGATTCATTCAGAATCGGGCTTTCATGGGCATTGGAGTCCACAGCAGAGGAAGACATCGGACGAGGCTAAGAGAGACCCAGCGTGGTAAAGGTAATAATCAGCCAATTTTTTGACTATGCATTTGTTTTCTTGTCTATTATCCTTTGGCACTTGTTAACTTAGTAACTACCTTCTTTTTTAAATTCCTTGGGTCTAGTTTTTGAATCTTAAATAAGAATTTTGAATATGCAAGAATAGCGCCTTGTAATAGTTGGGGGCTTTTTACTTGTTAGTAACTGTAGTATCAATCCTAAGCCGAAGTTGTATTGCAACCTTGTACTTACCTATCCTATTCAAATTTATTATGAATGCCTTTGACATGTTTGATATCGTAGCATTAATAGTTGTAATGTAGTCTTATTTCTTTATTTTTATTAAATATGTATCCTATCCAAACCTGTACCTGATTAAGTGTCATCATTCTCGATATAATGACAACCCATTCACCACAACTGGCGCTCGAACAGGGACTGTGATAATTGAGACGTGATGGGAGAAAATAATAACGCAGAAATTATTGTAGCAGAAGGCTCTGTTTCCTCAGTATCGGGTTTTACCCATCTCATTCCAACTTTTTTTGGAGAAGATGGCTCCATAGATTTGGAAGGTTTTTCTGTTCAATTGATAGTGTGGCCGCTTTGGCTGGATGGAACAATGAGATTAAGGCAAATGTATTAAAGGCCAAACTGAAAGGAACAGCTGCCCGAAAGTTCAATGAACTACAGCTATATAGATTAGATAGTAGTAAGGAACTAAAGGAGAGATTAGTCAGGGTTATGGGGAACAGAACGGATAGGAAGGACGCTATGAGGGAATTCTTTTTCGCACAGCAAGGGAAGAGGGAAAGTGTGGAGGAGTTTGCCGCGAGATTAGAACACCTATGGAATAAATTAGTTGAGTATGAGCCGAGCATGGAGCCTCAGAGGGGCAACCCTTTTGTTAAAACGATTTACTGAAAATCTACTCTCGGCACACATCAGGACTATCTCCCATAAAGAACCTGATACCTTTGAGAAGGCGATAGAGGCCATTAAATCAGAAAACCTAGAATCCAGATACTCTGTAGGAAATTGTAACGTAGGTGAAAGGAAAGAATCCCAAGATCGAATTGAAGCTCTAGAACGTTTAATAATACAACAAGGTAAAACCTTAGAATTAAGGGAAAACGAAAGGGAAAAGCATGAACTATTACAGAAGTTAGTAGATAAGATAGAGGTGCTAGAAAGGAAATTAGAAGAGAAACCCAAAAGGGGAAACTACACTACATGATCAAAGGAGTTGGGACACCTGTTGCTGTACCGTAAAGCCACAAAAAGCTTCAATCAGTAGTGTGTAGGACCACCCCGAGCTACTATCACTGCCTCCACCCTACATGGAGACAGTTTATGTCAACATACTGTCCCAAAGATGAGGTTGCTGAGATGTCGATGGGGTTGAGATCAGGACTCTGGGCGGGCCAATCCAGTTCTTCAACCCACATCTCATCAAACCAGTTGGATATGGATCTTGCTTTGTGGCAAGGCGCATTGTCGTGCTGGAAGAGGAACGGCCCGTCACCGAAGTGTTCCCACAGTGCTGGAAGTGCCCCGTTATCCAGAATGGTCCTGTAGCCATCAGCATTGAGGTTTCCGTCCACCTTGATGAGCGGGCCCAGTCCAGTCCAGGAGAAACACCCCAGGTTTCACAGGGGTGCCCCAACTCCTTTGATCATGTAGTGTATGTGCAAACCCGTGGAAACTGTTTTGTCTGCGGTAAAAGTCCCCTCATCACGCAAGATCCTGCGAGAGTCGACATTTAAACTGAGAAAAGCCGGTCCTGTTGACCAGCATGATCTGGTTGATGCTGACAGACAAATAAATCTGGTCTTAATAAAGAATAATAATAAGGTGGAACTGAATATTGAGGGCTGTAGTATAATAGCGTTAATTGACACGAGGTCCCAGGCTTCTGTCATTGACAATGAGATCGCTGAAAGAATCACTGACAAAGTCAGCTGGGAGGAGGCAGCCCTCCTAATAAAGGGAATTGTATGGGCTAACATTTATTCCGACGAGGGTATTTCAGTTTATCGAAAATTTATCTACATGGGCTTGAGGGGGAGAGAATATCAGGCCATCTTGTGTACTGATCTAATCAAAAGCGTAGTAATTGAATGTAACGATGTACAAGTCGATATCAGACATGAAAGCGTCTTGAATATGGATCTCATCAGTGACTTCACTGATAGTTTTGGAGAGGAGGTTGAGATCCTCAGTGGGGTTAAGGATGCAGTCATCAATTTCAAAATTGAAAAGAAGGACCCAGTCTTTGTCAGGCAGTATCTGATATCCCATAAGTATTTGTCATCATTTAAAAAACGCATTGATCAGTACCGAGAGACAGGTTTCATTGAACCTAGCAAGTCCAGATGGAACTCTCCGGTATTCATTGTTCAAAAAGAAAACGTGGATATACATATGACACTTGATTTGAGAAAAATCAATGTTATCACTCAAGCACTAGATTTTCCTATGCCAAAACCCCACGAAATTTTTCAAAGCCTCAATGGACATAAGTATTTTTCTGTATTGGATCTCAACTCTGGGTATTTCCAGATTCCCCTTGCGGAGCATTTGAAGGAATGCTATGCTTTTCAGACCCCCTGGGGTAAATTTCAACTGACTAGGTTGCCCAGGATGGAAAGAATTCAGCTTTCAGGGATTTATGTCGGACTGAGTACTTAGGAAAGGGAGTCTTTGTGTTTCAAGATGATATACTTGTATATTCAGAAACATTTGAGCAGCACGTGGTCTTGTTGGAGTGGGTTTTGAACATTTTTAAGGAAAGGAATCTAATAATGAAGAGATCTAAGTGTTCTTTCTGTGTGCTGGACGTTAAATACCTTGGGCATATTATTTCAGCAGAAGGAATTCACCGTGAACATGGAATGTGCAACATATAGAACTGATTCCACCACCTACCAATGTTAAGGAGGTGAGGTCATTATTAGGGGCTGTTAATTTTTACCGACCCTTCATAGACAAGTTGTCAAACACTCTGTTGCCAATGACTGATTTGACTAAAAAGGGAGCTAAATTTAATTTGATGAGATAAAAGCGGCTCTAAGTAGTCAGCCAATCCTGGTGTCTCCGGATTATGAACAAGAGTTCGTCCTATTCACTGAGGCCTCCATTGGAGCCACTGGGGCAGCACTTCACCAAGTCAGGGATGGGTGCCTTAGGCCCATTGCTTTTTATAGCTACAAGCTAAACAAGGCTCAGTTAAATTACAGCACTAGTGAAAAGGAGGCACTAGCCATCCTGATGGGTTTACGTCAGTTCTACCATATAGTACTGGGATTCCCTGTGGTTGTAAGAAGTGATCACAAACCCCTGGCCTTCATTAAAAACCTCAAAGACTCAAACCAGAGACTACTTAGGTGGTCTCTGGAACTCGAAGAATATAATCTTAGGGTTGAGCATGTAAAGGGAGAAGATAATGACATTGCTGATCTTTTGTCTAGACTGCCAGCTAAGAAGGTTAAAGCAGTGATTCAAATACCAACGAATCTTTGATCAACAGGATCGTTGAGTCCCAACATAGTGACCCCGTTTATGTCACCACTTGTCATAAGAAAGAGGAAAGAGAAGGGCTTCTTAATCCAGGATAAGATGCTCATGAGGAAAGGAGTAGGCGATAAGTATAAACTGTGTGTTGGTAGGATGATGCGTAGTGAATTGATTGAGAGAGCTCATTCAGGCAGCCTAGCAGAGCATCAAGGGATGGGGAGGACTCTCAGCTCACTTAGAACATGGTATTATTGCCCAACATGGATAGAGAGTTTAAGGATTTTATAAAGAAATGCAGAATATGTCAGCAGTATAAATTGGTCAAAGGGAAGGCTCCACTTGAGGAAGGACTCTGTGCCTCTTTCCCGTTCCAAAAGGTTGCAGTAGATCTGATCGGGCCATTACCAGAGAGCCTGAAGGGAAATAAGTATATATTAGTGTGTGTGGATGTATTCTCCCGGTTCCCGGAGACATGTGCACTCCCTGACCAGTCCGCCCTCACTTTTGCGAAGGCGATATTAGAACACATTATTTGCAGGTATGGGATACCTCATGAATTCCTCTCAGACAGGGGGGCCAATTTCACCTCAGAATTGTTGAAAGTTCTATGTAAAGATCTAAATATTGATTTGCACCACACTATTGCATACAGGCCAAATTCTAATGGATTGGTGGAGCGGCTCAACCAGTCCATCACAGAGGTGCTGAGAACTCTATGCGATGATGAACCAAGGAACTGGGATGAGAGGCTTGAAGAGGCCTTATTCACTATCCGAACTAACCCTAACGGGAACACTGGTGAGGCACCCGCCTTTTTACTATATGGATTTGATCCTAGAACTCCTCTGTCCTGGGATGAGGGAATCAATCTAATGCTCGGTTCACATTGAGCCGGCAAGGCAGCAAAGCGGCGAAGCGGCAACCGTTGACGCATGCGCACTACATCCAAGGCCAACTAGAAATAGGTCAAGTCAAGTGCCGCGGCCGGCAAATAAGCCAGGCGGCAAAGTTGAAATTTGTTCAACTTTTGCCGATTGCCACTTTTGCCGGTTGCAGGCTCATCCAATCATGTTCGACTACTGGAGCACGTGATCAAAAGAATGATGGCGGATAAATTTTATAGTGAAATAGAATAAAGAGAATGCACTTTATTTTGTAAATGTGAAATTATAAATTGCTATTATCCTTCAGCTGTTTACATTGTTAAATAGATATGTTTGGTCAAATTTTAATTAGATAATTCAGTTGGAAATTAGCAAGTTTTAGAACAGAAATGTGATAACGAATTTGGTTTTCGATCGCTTCGATTGAAAATATTGCCGATCGATGTTGGCGACAATCAAATTTAAAAATAATCTTGAAGACTTTTTATAAATACGAGAAAATATGCACACTGAACAAATATAAATAAAACTAGAGTTTATTTGTATAGTCTGTTTTGTTATGTTTTAATTATGCTTTCTCAGACATATAACACAGTTGAACTTCTTTATAACGAACTCTGATATAAAAAAAAAATAAACGAAACAATTCGGAATTCTCAACTGTGCCGATTGGCCTTTCAACAGTGATATAACAAATTCCGAATTGTCTCAGATATAGCAAATTTCGAATACTGTAAATTTCTATGAACCGTGAACTTCATCCAGTTTTATTGCAATAACTTAAGATCGAAACGACGCCGTCATTATATAATTTCTCTTCCCTTGCCGCTTCTCTCGTGCCGGTCCAGTGGGAACAACTCGCGCGGGCGGCAGAGGAGGCAGGAGGGGGGAGGTAGAAAAAGACACTTCGCCGCTTTGCCGCCTTGCCGGTCCAATGTGAACGGGGCATTAGTGTGTCTATTCTTGACTACCGCTCTGATCTGGTCCAGAGACTAATGAAAACTAGGGAAAAGGCTGAGAAGTTGAGCCAGTCTAACAAGAGTAGGGGAGTGGCTCATAGAAATAAAGGTAGAACGAGGTTGCAATCATGCTCGGATGAGAGATGCGTCTGACCACATTGTGCCTGTAGAACATCAGCCTGAACCTGCCTCGGATGAGCAAGAAGAATGCCCGGTTGTGCCACCTCACCTGGACCCTACTTTGGATGAGCAGGAGATGCTTCCTGAGGCCGACATCAACCAAGGACCTCAGGAGGAGGATGACCAATACTTTCTGAGAAGGAGACCCAGAGTAGACTACAGGCGTCTGCACAGTGAACGACACTGAAGGGAACTCCCCTCCGAGGGGGAAGTAGTGTGACATAGTCAGTTAATTTGAGTTTAAAGGTTACAGTAACCCTCCTTTTAAAAGGGTTACATGACACTTTCCTATACCACTGGTGTCAATTTTCCGTCTGAGGATTTGCGAACTTACAAGAAGCCACAGCAGTGACTTCGAAGAACGCACCATACATCCGTTAGGCCTAATGCCCGACGTGATGCTTCTTTAACCATCTGGAGACTATACCTGCGAAAATCCACATTGAATCAATAATTATTGACTGTGAACGGACTTTAGCTTGTGTGGAAGCTGTTGTTTAAGTGTTATATGTAGAGGATAGCATTTTATTATAACTTTCTTTGTTGTTTTTAGCCCTGTTCAATTTTGCTTTTACGCGTGGCATACTGGGTAATCTTGGCTTCGCTGATTACTATCCTGTCACGCTCGCTGTATCTACCGGAAGTGGTATGAGTGTTTCTGGCTTTGCCACCAGAGGGCGATCCCATGATTCACTGCGGGATTGTGAGCGTGAAATTTGGAATTCATTCAGAATCGGGCCTCCATGGGCATCGGACTCCACAGCAGAGGAAGAGATCGGATGAGGCTAAGAGAGACCCAGCGTGGTAAAGGTAATACCCACCCAATTTTTTGACTATGCATTTGTTTTCTTGTCTATTGTCCTTAGCACTTGTTAACTTAGTAACTATGTTCTTATTTAATTCCTTGGGTCAAGTTTTTGAATTTTAAATAAGAATTTTGAATATGTAAGAACAGCACCTTGTAATAGTTGGGGGCTTTTTACTTGTTAGTAACTGTAGTGTCAATCCTAAGCCCAAGTTGTATTGCAACCTTGTACTTACCTATCGTATTCGAATTTGTTATGAATGTCCTTGACATGTTTGATATCGTAGCATTAATAGTTGTAATGTAGTTTTATTTCTTTATTTTTATGAAATCTGTATCCTATCCAAACCTATACCCTGACATGTGTCATCATTCTCGATATAATCACAACCCATTTACCATAAATTTATCTCTCCATGGAGCCACCAATGCCAGTGAAAACAATGGGTCCTGTAAAGGAACTGACAATGGAGATAAAACAGTTGATCATTGAACTTCACAAGCAAGGGAAAAGACAAACAGAAATTGTTGGAATTGTGAAATGTCACAAAGGAACAATTTGCAGAATAATTAAGAAGCTAAGACAATTTGGCCATGTTAGAAATCATACAAGAAGTGAAAGACCAAGATGCACCACAAAGAGACAGGATCGGACAACGATAAAAATTTGTAAAAAATGAGGTTTGCACCAACAAAGGGCATGAATGCTAAGGCAAAGCAACGGAATATAACAGTATCTGATCGCACATTCTGTTGTAGATTGGCTGAGAGTGATTTTGGAAACTATAAAGCAAATGTTAAACCAATAAATTATAGCAACAGAAATTCTTAAGTGTTTACTTGTTTAAATAATTTAATTTTTTTCTGCTTTAAAGATTAAACCAAATCTGACTGCAACAGGCTAAACAGTTCATGTCATATAGTGTTGAAGACTAGAAGCACATTATTTTCAGCGATGAAACCCGTATCTGTATTGAAAGAGGTGATGAGCGTGGAGCCATGGTTTGGAGACGAAAGGGAGAGGAATTCAATGCAGATGAAGGTGAAAGTCCCAAAGGGATTTATGATGTTTGTGACATGTGTGTTGTTACAGCAACAATTAATGCTTCTGTGTATATTGAAATTTTGGACAAGCTTTTGAATTTATCTATTGAGACCCATTTACAGGATGATTGTCAGCACAAACTGTTAAACGCTATTTGGCTGAAAGAGAAATTGATACCATTCCATGGCCTGCTAATATCCCAGATTTGAATATTAAAGAGAATTTATGGCATGAATTGAAGAATGACGTTCGGGCCAAAGCCCTGCAGGATTTGGCAGGATTGAAGCATGCGATACTTATATCATGGAAAGAGATTCCCATTGATTATTGTGCCAAATTAAATGAGGGCTTACAAAAATGTCTACATGATGTTATTAAGGCCAAAAGTGGCCACACAAAATGGTGAATGCAGCAGATCTCCGGAGTTGCCAAACTTTTGTCCACGTTTCTTTTGGTTGCCAAACTTTTGGCCAAGCAAATTTTTCATTTAATTTGTAAAATATATATCATTCACAACTGAATAAAGTATGCAAATGAACTCTAAAAAGTGCTCTATTCATCTGCCAATCCTAATACTGTGAAAACATTTTTTGTTATTTGGAATTATTAATTTACTTTTAGCTTCTTGCCTGAAAGCTATTGGCCAACGGTTGTAGGAGAATGAGGTGATTGAAAATGCAGTTTTCCATTTTGAATAATTCTCATTTATAATTTTGTTTTTTTGTTTTCTAGAGATAAATTAAAAGGAATGGAATTAGAACCCAAAATCAGGGTGGTTTCAGCAATTACAGTATTACTACAGGTAAAACATTTATATCTTTTCATCCTTACTCTAAGCAAAATGTATAGAAGTAAGAAGTGTGATCACCCGGAAAATGGTCATACGCTCTACATGCAGCAGTATTCTGCAGAGCTACTGGCATTGCTTTCTGTTGTGAGGGATAGCAATGACCATAAGAATAGCATGAGTGGGTTCTTTGTTTCATTTCTAACGTGATTTGTGCATTATTTTGATGTGGTTACCTTTTTCAATTCAAATGATCTATGTTATCTTAAATTAGTAAGATTATCTATTTTATGGACAGTTAGATCAACAAACAAAAGACAGCAAATTACCATTTGTCAGCAATAAGTTTTAATTCTTTGATGGGCATTTTGCTTACTATGTAAGCATGTTTTATATTTAATTTTACTCCTTAATTACTGGCCCTGGATAGACATTTAATTTTATAAATTAAATAAAATACATAAATAAATAAAATAATGTCATTTTTGCAAATATATCTCATATTTTAATGCTGTATTTTCATATTTCATTGTTTTAACTTATTATACATTTCTGTTCTTCTATGTACAAGTCCCTTTCTATTCTCTGATTGCTCCATTCGCCATAAAGCCTTTGTCCTGCAACATTAATACTGCTATTGTCCTTCCTTGGGTGTATTTAATTTTTGGTTTCGCAAACTTACACTGCTTTAAATTAGTAATCCTTCTGTACGTCATTGTTATACGGGAAGTTCCAGATTTTGAAAAGTTATCTCCTATCAAATCAAGTGTGGGCTTTTTGACAATGATTTTAATTTTGACCCTCACATTTAATTTCAAGGTCAAATTTAATGCACAATGAAAACCATAAGAGATAGGAAAAAAAAAATTCAATTGGAAAGTTGCACAGCACCCTAAAATTAGTCTAAATCATTTACCTAATAAAAAATAAGTTTGTGAATATAGGAATGTAAAGCTACAGAAAACACCAATAGGTAATTACGAAAGTAGATGTTCAGTATGTTGACTGTCAGATGCTACACACAATTCTGCATGATGCAGTGTGTGGAATACGGAAAACCCACATGCATTTGTTGAACAATCCCTAAAATCTTGTGTGGCTTCACCGCTGATTTCTTCATCGGTCCATTTTTGTTCGAGGAATCGCAGGCACTGTTCTAAAAACATTTATCATCACTGATATGCACTATGCAGCACTGTTACAGACCAGCATCATTTCAGAATTGCAGGGGTGCAACAAGCATTGTATACAGTCACCTTTATGTAAAATGGAGCACCACCGCATATTGCTGCGCCTATGCAACGACTGCTTCACTTAACATTTGGGGAGAATCATGTCCTTAGTCGATACTTTCTGGTGCATGGCCACCTAGATTACCTGATCTGATGCCTTGTGACTTTGGCTATGGGGAAACTGAAGTCAAAAGTGTACCGCGAGCAACCCACATCATTAGCAACATTAAAAGATTCCATCCAGCAACATGTCTGCCATACGGAGAAAAATGGTGCTTAATGCAGTGAAAAATGTGGTGTCTTGTCTGACGGCTATGTTACTGAATGACGGATGACACATTGAACATTTGTAAGCCGATAATTAATCTGGCATCTTAGCATCTGAAAATGTGCATAATAAACTGATGTCTGTAATCTGACAATATCATCTGTTGGTCAAAACCGAACAATTCTAGCATTAATTTTTTTTCTCTGGAAAAATAATGCTATCACCTACACATTTTGACATGGACATATATTGGTTGCACCCATGAACATTTTATCTACTTGCATCCCTGTCAAAACACCGACAGTTTACAATACCGACGGTTCAAAAGACCGATTTTTTTTTTTTTTTTTTTTTTTTTTGGTTTAGGTTAGATTAGGTTTTTTTAATACTCCTACGGAACAAATAACAAAACCTTACATAACACTCCAATTAATTTATAAATACCAAGAAACGCCAATGCTGGGATATGTCTAACTAACAAGTTAAAATCTTCATCTTCTCCGTACATGTTCGACAAACAGGGGCTTTGAATTTTGCACCAGACGCTTTGGCCCAAATGAAAGAAGCAACCCTTATTTTGTGCATTTGGGAATACTTGTTTTGTTGCATTAATTGCTCCTTGTTCAAAGTCAGCAATGATGTACTGCGGATCTAATAACAGTTCATTTTCTTCTGCCACGTCCTGTAAATCTTCAAATAGACGTACATAGCATTCTTGTGTTTTACTGATTATTCGAGCATACAATAGTGGGACTATTCGAGAATTGTCTCCTCCGAGTGGTGCATGAATGCTATAAAAGTGGTGAAACATGATCGGAACTGTCTTGAATGTGCCGTCCATGATCCAGTATTGGGCACTCGCCAATTTTCCGATATCTGCCACGGTGCTGAATATGAGAATGCGATTGTCACCTACAGAAGAATCACAAAGCAGGAACTGATCACCAGACAGTGCTTTCTTTAGATTTGCAGGGATTTCAAGTTCTTCAATTGATAGTGGTTCACTCGGAAACTCCTCTCTTCTTGGCATAGTGCACTGGTGACTGCTAGAGCTGGTTGAGATGATTGTGTTATTTCCGACAGAGTATTTTGTGTAATCTGCGATGGCTTATCTTGAGTTGTTTTGGCTGTTTCTTTTAACTTTCCAATGGTTTGGTTTCAAAAACAACAGTTCTGCTGCTTCAGGTGCATGATTATGTTCTCCATGATTGCGTAAATGATGTTCATCCCCAATCAAAATGGTCAATGCTGTGGCTCCATATTTCACTTCTATCTTTTTAAATTCACAGTGCCAATAATAGACATCGTTCCTGTTCTTGTCTTTAACCATGATGTAACCATTAATGTTAAGCTTGGCATGACCCTTTTGCGTGGGTATAACTTTGCAAATCAGAGGCATCGCATGCGATGTAGTTTTCTCAAGTCAACTAGTGATGCATTCACTTCATAAGTCAGTTGAGGAGGGAAAGGCAAATAGGCAGTTCTCCCCTCCCTCCTGCTTAAATCAAACTAAACCAGAATGATTGCAGGAAATGGCCGCCTTTTCATTTTAAAAATGTTAGTTCCACTGAAACACAAAATATAATAATTTCTTCATGAGCACCAAAATCCCATATAAAAATAAAAGATATAATTCAAATTTTAAAATAGCCAAAAACTTAGCAATTGTAAGGATTCTTTAAAAGGAGAGTGGTGGTAAGTGGGTTTTTAGAACTGTCGGTTTTTTGAACTGTTGGTATTATAAACTGTCGTTATTTTAAATGTGACGGTGGGGAGAAGTTAATGAAAAGTGTTTACTCCCACCCAACGTTTAATTATTCTTTGCTTAAAACATAATATGAGCCAAGTTCCACATTAAAAAGATCAGAAGAAAGTCGCGGATGCCAGTAGGAAGAATCCTACGAGTTATTACTAAATACTGCATAATGCGTATCGGTAATGAAAAAAGGATTGTTCTATCGTGAGAGACTTAAAATAAAGGAGATTCAGTTACTAAAATTCTAAAAGGGACACCCCTCCCACCATTGTTTTAACAAAACTGGAAAACAGTATTAACGTTAAAGCAAAAAAAAAAGAAATGGCTTTATCATTTAAACTACTCTTTATTCAGTTAAATTTTTAGATGAAAGCAAAAAAAAATTAGTGGTTAGTAAATTCAAAATTGAAAGAGGATAAATTAAAAGAACAAATTACAAATCGAAGCAAATAAAATTACATCAATTAAGACATTCAATGACTTCACCCCCCTTTTTTTCTTTTTTCTTTGAGATAAAGTTCAAAAGAATTGAAATTTGCGATTGAGAGTCACTCCAATTATAATGTTCTAGGACACAAGCACTTATCTGTGTAACATTCCATATACAGTTCTTGTAACCTTTGCTGTTGTTGTCGATGAACTGACGAAATGCTTGTGACGCACATGGTGAGTCCAATTGCCTTGCTGTGGAAGCCGAACCTGGGTGCTGCCAAGTCTCGAGAACCTCCCACCACCCCTTGCTTTACGTTCACTCCACCATCAAAATCCAATTTCCAGTCTCTCAAATAATCATCAATCCTCTGTTTATTAGATTTTTAAAAAGGTAAGTCAGAGTAAATTTCCACCAATCAGTGCTCTTCGCCTTCCTAACTGCATCATTAGTCGTCCCAGGAGTCAGTACGATTTTCAATCGTTTCCTGCCCAACAAACGGCTCGTTGCCAAGGCAATGTAGGAAAGTACCGCTCCTATCCCCCCCCCCCCTTTCACTCATTCTCGATAGAACGCGTGAGCAAAAAAAATGAGGCGAGCAACGACTGATTGTGAATTACAAGTATAAAAAAGTCAAATAACGGAACTTCAGGTACCCTTTGTGACAGACAAATAATCTTTAATAAAGCATTAAAACATTATAAAACAAGATATCATAATAGTAAACAAGAACACTGTCACAAAGTTGACCATTCGCTCAAAACTAAATTAAACCTAACCGAACAAAGAGAAGATAAAGCCCGAGTTTATTAAACTACGTCCCAAATCAATCATGACAGAACAATATAAAGAAAATAACACAGATTTGACAAACAAATCTGTAGTGGCGTCTTACCAGACGTCACAGTTCGTATTTTAAACTGTCGGTTTTTTAAAGTGTCGATATTATAAACTGTCGGTATTATGATTGTCAGTATTTCGAACCAGACCCTTTGATTTTTTTATATCAAACAACGAGTTATAAATGAGATACATTACCAATAGCACTAAAGAGTATTTCTATAGCCTTCAGAAAATAGTGGAATACATTGACCTAATATAATGAAACTCAAATAAGGGTCACGACTTCATAGCTTAAGTTTTGTTCGAGCTTACTTGAGGCATGCTTCACCAGCTGAGCTGTTGCTCTGGTCATTTAGATTCAAAACTACCCTAAAGCCACGAGTTCAAGTGAATTGCTGTTCATTCAATACGTATTTAAGGCAGAAGTGATTCAAAATAAAAAGAGTTTTCTCTAAAGTATCATGTAGTCGTGTCAAAGATTACATGACCAAAGATCCCATCTGTTTGCCCATGTGGTTTTTATTTGTCACTTTTCCAGAAGAATTAAAAAAAAGTTTTTCTGTTGTTTTTGGCTCAGTAATTCGAAATTTCAATGGAATTAAAAATTATTTCTCCTTGACTAACAATTTATTACTCTTATTTTTGACTTGAAAAGCTGCTGATTAATAAAATCAACAAAAAACTATAAGAACCTTAAACAGCTACAAAACGTGGATAAATTAATAAAAACACCACAGTGACAAAATGATAAATAATCAAGCCCCATATGAAATAATAGATTTTTAAAAAATCATCCAAGATATCATTTAAACAATTAACAATAGCCATTAGATGTGAGGTTCTTCTGTACTGTATCTATTAACGTAACAAATTGTGGTCTTACAGTACAGCATATTCAGTAAAAAATAGATACCAACCTGTTTTGGCTTTTATTCCTGTCTTCATCAGGGTACAAATGATAGAAAGGTAAGTGGCTGATTATATACATAGTAGGAAAGGTAGGAATAAAAGCCAAAACTGGTTGGTATCTACTTTTTACCAAACCATGGTGTACTGTAAGATCATAATCTGTTATATAACAATAGCTTAAATAATGGACAATATTAGTTACTTAAAATGACACTCATAAATCTGTGGTCATTAATTAAAAATACAGTAATCAATAAATAAAATATAATGCCATTCATTAATTATATTTTATATTTTGATTGCTGTATTTTTAATTAATGATTTATTGCAGATTTATATTTTAAATGTAAGCTCTATTTTTAAACTCTTCATTTATAATTTGACTCTATAGATGATGAATTTGTTGAAGTGTGTCGGTCATAATACGTACGATCTTGTATTGCTTTATATTGTCCCTTCATTCCAGTTGTTGTTAGCAATATTTCACCATGTTCCTAATACAGTACTTATGAATAAAAATTTAGCATTATTTATCAGCATTGTTCTTTAAATTTTAATGTGAATTTTAATCTATACACTAGTCCCTCCACAAGTCGTCATCCGTGGTTTCAGGACCTTGCCGTCTTGTGGACTTTCCCAACTTGCGGAATTCCAAGATGGTGGAACCCCCCCCCCCCCCCCCTTGTTCTAAATATGTTTAAAAAAAATTTTTTCCACTTTTTTTTTCGATGTTTACTGGTTATCAATTACCAAAACATTATATTCTTTCAAAATATTTGATTATTATTATTATAAATGTTAATTCCGTTATGTATTAGCTTCAAGTTTTATTTGCACGACTTATTTTTTTTTTTTTTTTTTTTAATCAAAAGTTTCGCTATTGGAAAAGTTGGTCCTTTTGTTTCGTAATAATTATAGAAGGATTTTTTTTAAATATCTTTTCCCATATTTAAATGTTGGGCAAAACTCTTTTTTTCTCATTTTCAATTTTTTCAGATGACAGCAATGTCTAAATATTATTTGTGTACAATGTTCGAATAATGAATTTCTTGATACAATAACGGGAAGTATGATCACTTGGCCATTCCAAGCAAAATTATGATCGATCGTTCATGACAATCCACAAACACGACAACTATCTTCCAACTTCCAAAAGCGAGGCAAATTTGGAATGTTTACTAAAATAATGAGATAATAATGTTTTCAAAGGGATATACGATTGCCCTAATAAGCCTAAAGATAAATCTCTAAGAGAAAGATTCCTAATTTTCGGTCGTTGTGATCGATTCATACAAGGCCGATTTTTTTTTTTCGCGTTTTTTTTATTTTTATTTGATAGGCTCAAGATGTGTATATTAATTATTTTCTGAAACTAGTTATGGATGTAAACATTTGTTTTACTTAATTTATAGAAACATAATGTCACTTTTATGTGGATCACATTTTATTGTGGGGCATTTTCATAGGCCTTAACGTTTTTGTCACCGACTTTATATCGACCACCCCCTCCGTGTACAATGCAGAGATTACGAAGTACAACTTGTAACTACAAGTTTGATTTATTATAAATAAACCAGATATGGAATGAAAATTCCTGCTTTCGAAAATCAAGCTAGAACACTCTGTAAATAATAAATAAATAAAAAAAAAGCCGAAATTGCACTTCTTCTGTAGAAAATGACAAAGAATTCATCACTAAGCATTCCGTTTAGAGAGGCCAAGTTCGCTAAAAACGTCAGCAATGTTTCCTTTACACCCTTTAGAAATCTTGGAAAAACAAACACACTTAAGGCTTTTATGAAGTTATTTGACTAAAGTATTAATAATATTGAGAAATAATGCATTATGTTAACAGATTTAATTCTTTTTTTTTCACTTAAAAAAAATATTAATGAAGAACATGAAGTGATGGAGGTATTTTGGATTTGATCAACTAATTTTTCGAATGATTTTCATGGTAAACAACCACATGAATAATGTAAAATAATTCATCAAATAAAGTACAATAGAAAAAAATCTTTTAAAATTACTACGTGCTAAGCATTTCCAACGCTAAAACATCGGCAATTCCACTCTTCGCCAAAGATATGTATTCGTAGGGTATTCGTATCTACTTCATTGCTGAGTTGCACTCGTAATACGTATTCTTCAGTAAATTACTAGCTTTCAAAGAAGAAAACTGCAAGGAAAAATTAAACCACATTAAATTTAGTAACACTTTTTTTTCAATTGAGGTAACCTTATTCACAAGTTGGCGTTCTAAATTTCTAACTGTAGCAGTTTATGTGGAAAAGGGGGAGGGGTGCCACTATTCCGAATTTCGTGAAAAATAATCAGCTCGAAGAAAGCTGGCTTATAACAATTCTCATGTTAATTTCCATAATTAACTTTTATAACTGTCCAAAACAGGCTATATGCAGTAGGGGAACTATAAAATTGTTTAACTTAGAATATTTTAATCGTCATAATCATTGCAAATTATGCATTTGTGCAAAAAAAAAAAAAAAAAAAAAAAAAGACCAGAAGTCATTGTCTGCCATCTTGGATTTCATGAAAAAAATTGCCGACTTGTGGAATTTCCCGATTTGTGGAATACTGACTTGCGGAGGGACCACTGTATCAGTGCTAAGCTACATCTATGGAAGTGTGAAAATTATTATGATAATATTTTTTCCATACTGTTTTACAGTTTATCATGCAAATCAAGGTAGGCCCACAAAATACTAAAAGGACTAAGGACTCTTTGTTTGGGCTAAAACAGCTGATACCTGAGCTAAAAACTTTTGCTTAATTTTGCAGAAGTTTTACTCTATAGTGTATACAATATCTAACAGCTACATTTTGTTCTTTAAAATATTAATTCTCATGATATCTGTAAGTTTTAGATTATACAAATGTGTAATAGATGCTATGATTGAATAGTAACTCAACATTAAAGTAAATAATAGTTATTGTGTTATTGCAGTTATTTCCGTAAATTGTACTTATTATGTCAGTTTTATCTTATAAAATCGATAAAATTACATTTACCAAAATAATTTTCACACCTCTATATAAACGAGTTGAAAATAATAATTATGGTAAATGATAATTACACAGCATATATTTAAAATGAAACCTTGTTGTCTTTTGATTTTTAGGGTGCTCTTGATATCGGAAACTATTGCATCGCTCAACAAGGAATTATAGAAATGATGTTAGTTATGGCTGGAACAGATGACATTTTGCAACAGGTGAGTTAGTTCAGGCAAGGCATAAAAAAAGGTAGCCAAAAAGGAAAAATAATATACATATATAAAAACATAAATTAGAACAACTTTAAATAGAAAAGCCTCAATTGAAAAATTAAATTTTGCTTAATTTTTATGTTTAATATTTTATATGTTTAAAATGACCAGTGAAACTCAGTAGTTTGAAATCGTCATCTTGGTGTCACCTAGATGACCAGAAAATCTCTGACAGTTTGATTCTCACTTCATTAAATCTAAGGTTTCTAACAAAAATGAGCAAGTCTAATCAACAAAATGGAAGCAAATGGAGCCAGAAACTGTGGACACTACTCACCAGCCACGCTGCCTTCTTCAGCGTATACAAAAGAAATTGAACAGTACAAATCTACTGCCGAAATGCACATACGTCTTAATAAACATTTTATGTGGATTAGTGGTTTCCTGTCTTTCCTGCTAACCAACATAATTCAGTCTTTATAAGTACCAGTAACTTAATTTTATTTATGATGGCATAGATTCTATAAATCAATTGTAGTAATTAAACTTAGGCAAGTAGATAATAAAGATTAGTGCAGCAAACATTAGCTAGTGAAAATGTTGTATTGATGTCCTATAGAAAAAAAATTCATGAGAATTATTAAATATCACCAATAACTCTTACAGTTATTGTCATCAATAGAAGAACACAAGTCAGGGGAAAATCTTGTATTAAATTTAAAACAAGTAAATGTAAAAACAAAAACTACAGTCCTGGACAAAATTATAGGACCAGTCAAGAGTTGCAAAATGAATTTATACACTATCTGTGTACAGTATAATTTGTAATTGACAATAAAACATATTTCTAAGGAGAAAAAAAACAAGTTTAAAAGAAAAATAAAACTAGGTCAATTTTTTCATTTGTGAGCTACAAAACTATAGGACCACCTTCAAAATAATGGATTATTCTGAATTTTGACTTCTTAATTTGAAATTTTTTTCTGTCAAGAATTCAGTTATTTTGATAGTAAACAACAAAATTCTGTTCAGTATTGAAGAAAATCATCATGGGATGTGGTAGAAAATTAAGCAATGAACAACAAGCTCAAATTACAGCTTACAAAAACTGTGGAAAGAGTGAAAGAGAAATTGCTGAAATTATTGGAAAGTCCAAGACTGTAGTCCACAATTTTTTAAGTGATCCACATGGCTCTGTAAAAATCCTCATCTAGGAAGACGTCCGAAGCTGTCAAAAAGAGACAAACGTGCTATCCTGGGAATGGCACAGGAGCAACATCCTCTAACATCACGTCATCTCTGAAACTTCGTGTATCAAACAGAACAACTTGTCGTGTACTCCAACCATCCATCAACCAAACTTACACGAAAGATAAATCCAAGCTAAAATTGACTTCAAGCCACATGCGTGTAAGACTGGCCTTTGCGAAACAGTACATTGGAAATTCACAAATGAGGAATCATATTATCTTTAGTGACGAAAAAAAATTTAATATGATGGCCTGATGGTATAAGTTTCTACTGGCATGATCTCAGGCAGCCAGAACAGTTCTTTCAAGACGAGTACAAGGCAGAGGTTCCGTTATGATCTGGGCTGCTTTTTCTGCTAACGGCAAATCAAGTTTGTGTTTTGTGAAGCCGAAGTCAAATGCAGACGATAATCAAGATGTTTTAAGAAATTATTTGTTGCCATTTATAGACGAACTGAACGATTCGGACTTTATCTTTCAGCAAGATAACGCACCCATACACCATTCTGTATCCACTCAACTGTGGCTTCATGATCAAGTAATTTGTGTTTTGGACTGGCCAGCGTGCAGTCCTGATCTCAATCCCATTGAGAACTTGTGGGGTGATGTGGTGCGAAGCATTTATTCCAGAAAGCAGTTTCACACCATAAAAGATTTAAAAAGTGCCATCACAAACGCATGGGCTGATATCCCACTCGAGAGACTGAAAAAATTGGCTGAGTCGATGACAGATCGTTTAATTGAAGTGATAAGTTTAAATGGAAAGCAAACAAAGTTTTAGTTTTCGTTAAAATTGTTGTAAATAAATAATTACAACAATACGAGTAAAAAATTTTGTTGTCAATGACACTGGTCTTATAATTTGTCCATTGCATTTTGTAGCTCACAGATGAGAAAAAATGATGCTAGTTTAATTTTGTTTTAAACTTGTTTTTTTTTTTTCTTAGAAATATGTTTTATTGTCCATTAAAAATTATACTGTACATAGGATTGTGAATCAAATAAATTCATTTTGCTTCTCTTAACTGGTCCTATAATTTTGTCCAGGGCTGTATAGCAAATGGATAACTGATTGATTTTAAAAATTTTCACAGCATTAAATAAAAATAAAGAACTAAAGGAGTGGAAAATTAACTTATTCAAAGAACCAAAAAGGGTGAATCTCTAATCCACAAGGAGAAATGAAATACCTGATACGTATTTTGGCTACCAAGTAACCATCTTCAGCTGTAAGAGACAAAAGTAAAAAGAAATTAAAGCTTTAATGTGAAAGAATATAATCCATGCTATGATCCACTGCCTTCTTAATGTTCCTCTATCTGACCAAAGGTACCAAACTGAATTGAGTACCATTAAATCTTTAGCAAGGTTGAATAGCTTTTTCAATAACATTGTCGAGAACAGATTTCCATAGGCTTTTAAGTAGAAAGGATTCCACAAAGTTAACTTCTGGGACAACAACCCTAAATTTATTAGTATTGCTTATGATCTGCAATTAGCAAGGGCCTGAAAAAGATTGCATTCAAAAGTGGGAATACTTTGAAAGTACTCTTAGGAAATCTATGTATTTCAATGTGATTTTTATGAGAAAAACAACGTTGGTCAGAGCTCCAGAATCTGAAGCTGGAAAGAGCATTTAGCTCATGTAAAATGTGGTGGATCAGACAGATCGAGCAGAGCCAAACATATTTTGTAAACTGGTCATGGTATTAGTCAGATAATTTTAAGTTAGTTAGGTCTTTCAATTCAAGAAACCAATTAGACAACTTTGAGAGTATACAAATCTATAAAAGGGTTTCTAAAAAGTCAATGTATTAAATATGGACAAAGGGCCGATCTCAAATTCTGTTCTGTTTGATTTATTGAATTGATTCTGTGTCTTTTTGTTGGGTTTTTTTTTATTTTTTTGTTTTTTGTCATTTCTTATTTTTATTTTTTGTTTATTATAGTTTAAGTTTAATTTTTAATGGGTTTTACTTTTACACTCCGGATGTCCTCTTTTATCGATGCGGCTCCTATAAAAGGACTCTACTGTATTTTATCCTTTCTTTATTATTTAACCTTTTGTTTAAGTTTACTTCCCCTCCCCCTATTGACAAGATATCTCCTCTTATTTTATTGGCCCATTGTTTTAACCAATAGTCATTAATATCCCTTCCACTTACCTGTGGGAGATATTCTTGGCAATTTGCCCCCCCCCCCCCCATACCTTATATTCTTTAGCATAAAGGCTTTAATTTTTTTTTACTTTTGTGCATTCATTTGTCCTCGTGGATTAGAGTTTCTCCTCTTTTTGGCTGTTCCATTCCATAGTTTTTGCTTAATTTTTGTTATTCAAAGAAAGCCCCACAAAAGCCACCTGATATGAATATTCTGTGTTTGTTTCATAATTTAACATTCCACTAGTAAACGGGTAATATTGCTGTCATATTTCATGTTATGAGAACCAGTCTCTGCTTGACTTGGCTGTATCTTATCTTATCTGGTACAGAGGGTAGATTATCGCAAGCGATAATCTGCGGCACCTACTCCTACGAGGGAGTTTTGCGCCATCCCATTAATAACGACTGCTACGAGAGGACAGTAGCAGTCGGGACCGACGGCTTAACGTGCCCTCCGAAGCACGGGGGGTTTCATGATGGAAAAGCTGCTGGGGATAAACGAACCAGAGGCTGTCACCAACTGCTGGAACACCAGCTATGGTCAATCGGCAAATGGGTCAGACCAAAGTCCCCCAACAGCCGCGCCCCAAATAGCTGTCCCGCCAGCGGTGGCCCTCAAGCCCAGGCCGTCACCCAACCAGCAGCTGGCCGCGCCTGAAGTTGCTGAACTCCATCGATTGGCTAGCCAACCGACGAGACAACCAGGCCACGGCCACCCCCTGACTTGGCTGTATATATCAGCTGCTGTATGATGAGACCAAGGCAGTGATCAGGCCACTTTCACACAATTTGAATTGCATGAAAAAAAATTGAGCGCACATAGCCATACAAAGACTCCATTGTTAGTAACACATTTGGATAGTTTGTGCATTGAAGCTCGAAAAAAGACTTAGAACTTGCTGTCCGTTTTAAAAAAACAACAACTTTGTAATGACTACAAAAATTAAAACCAGACTCGCCCACAAAGAGACAGTTCGCCACGATAGTGTAACCCGAAACCAGGCTCGAACAGTTACAGATAAATTCGCTCTCCCAAAACTAGCAGGAAGGAGATCAACAACTACTCTTATTCCATGGACTGAATTATTAAACTTCATAACTGAAAAAAAAAAAAAAAAAGAGATATCCGAATGATAATAACCGTGAAGAAAGGACTGAAGTGTAGAGGAAGACAGAAAAGTCTGAGGCAAGCTTTCTGAAAGAGCAAGGTACAGTAGATTTATTTTGCCTAAGGTTACAACTAAATCGAAAGCACGGTTTAATATAAGGTACAGGAATGGTACATCTGGACTGAATTGCCCCGACAATTCGCGGAACAGCTTGTCTTTGTAAAATCAAAGGGAATACCTCCAATCCCTTGCTGAGGAGAGGTGACCTGTGAAAATATACAAAATAAAGAAATAGAGACAGCAAGGTTTTTAAAAAATATTAAATAATGTTGATGTGAAGTCTATTATTGGAAAGAGAGCACCACAATGTGCTCAAGAAAAATTAAAACAAAATTATGTCTAAAGTTCAGATAATCAAATTATCTTAGAAAAGCAATCTATCACAAGTTCCACCAAAAAATCACAAAAGGCGAACTGTTTTTGACAGAAGAATTACGACGCACTCGATGCTGACTCGATTTGTCGACTGGTTGGCGTGGAAAAAGAAGTTTCTGACGAGCGAAATATCATCAAAGAAAACAGACGTAAGTGGAGAGGCGAATTGGCCGACATGGTAGCTGAACTGGTTGCTTCCTTCAGAACCGCAAATTTGAAGGGACTGTCCCGAATCGATGATCCACAAAGAACGGAATAATAATAACAACTAAAAAAAAAAAGAAAAGAAAAGAAAAAAACAAAAGGGGAAAACAACATCAAACTACAAATAAAACACTAAGGCCCGCATCACAGATGTGTATAACGTGCGCCTTGAGTCTCTTGAAAAGGTCTCAAAACACCCGAGTCTCTGAAAAGGTCTCAAAAAGGAATCACAGTTGGTCGTAAGCGCGTCAACAGAGGGCGAATGGACTCGCCGGATGTGAGCCGCGAACGAGGTGGCTTAGCGAGTAGAGTCCTTTCTAGAGTCCTTCAACATGGCGGCGTATGAAAATATCGAACGAGTCACGCGCGTGATGAACACTTTAGAATTCCTGTGTGATCATAGAATTCGAGACCGATCAAATCCAATTGAAGAATACGATGATTATAGTTTTCGTATGCGGTACCGTTTGGCGAAAAATATGGTGATGCTCGTATGGGGGAGTATTCGCCGACTTGCATTGCCCTCGAGGAGGCGGCGCTCTGCCGCCGCTACTGCAGTTTCTCGTGGCGCTGCGCTTCTTCGCAACAGGTAAAAATGCTTCATTCTAAAAAAATGAATGAAGCATTTTTATGAATGACGCTGATCATCTTAAATTAAAGAAACGCCACATTTCCTTCAAATGTACGGGATCAGTACATATATTTCCATCACTGTCATTGCGTGTCGATTCTCACCTCCTCCCCCAGCATGTTTGCTCTTCTCTCCTTGCTTCGCTATATATTGGCTCTCGCAGTTTCTTTCGTGTATTACAGTTTTTATTACAAAAATGAAACGCAAAAAAAATTATTACATTAATAAGAAATAAACATAATCATTGTTAATAATAATAATACCAATAAATGTACGCAATGTTACCTAAATAGCGCTAGAAGGTCATACGTAAATGCAATAAAGTGAAAACTAACGCAGGCTGCAACTTAAGTACATTATTGAATTATAAATATTTTATAAGTATTATTATTATTATGTATATATTTTTTAGAAAATAGCAAAATGTAATTTGATATTTAAATAATAAATAAATAAATAATTTATTATAAGTAATGTGCAAAATTACACTCCGTTTATAAAGCATTTTTCAAGGAAACGATGTTTTACCTCTGATCCACACAATTCCAAATATAAATTATTTTAACTTAAGGATTTTTATATAAATCTGAACATAAATTTACTGGTTTCCCTAATGTTGGAATTAATGATAGGAAAAAAAAATAAACCAAGAATATTGTCCCCGATAACAATTTCACAAGCTTTTATAAAAATTTAAGAAAAAAATAGATGACTTTGTTATATCTATATCTAATTAAGTACAATCATTTAAAAATTTTGGAATTGGAATTTAAAAAGCCTATTTTATAATAAAGAAAAAATAAGAAATTTGACAGGGGTTAAACCTAAAAATAAAGTCCTATGGTTTCTTATAAAATTTGATTTACCGACAGTTTATTAATAAGAAACGTACATGCGTTCAGAGAGATAAACTGATTTAAATAAAGAATAATGAAATAGTTAGTCATCACATAATTCAAGTACTATATTATCAAATAATTTTGGATATAACTCATATTATAGCTTATAATATTGCAAAATAAGACAAACAAAATTTCTTTTTCCACAACATACAATGAAATCGTTTTCGAAATTGCATTTGCCTTTCCATATTTTCATTATATATATTGTAGAGTAAGAGATTTTGCTTGTATTAATGTATAATATTGTATCCAATACTATATCTTAATATAGTACTTCAGTTTATATATCTACAGATTTAATATACGAATTATTACTGTAATTAATTAAGGAAAAATAGTTTTTAAATCTGTTAAAATTTCGATTTCCTAAGCAGAATAACTTCAAAAACAATTTTTTTTTTAAATTTTTGCATTCCTCCGTGAAGGTGACATAAAAACCACATGTCCAGCATATGTGGATCTCGGCCCTGTCGCCGTTGCTATGACTACGCAAAGGTTTCCAGAGAACACGCCTACAAATTTGCGTCACTTCCGTCTCACATCTCGCTGGCGCCGTGGTTCACTTGAGCTGGTGCCTGTAGGGGAGCTGTGATGCGAAAGGACTCGGGAAAAGGACTCGCGCTCAAATTCAGCTCTACCGAGCCAGCGCGAGAGTCCTTTTTGAGACCATTAACTGTGATGCCGCCCTAACACTCAGCTAGTACACAAGAAAGACAAACAGAAACATTAATCGATGGCGAGGAACAGCAAACATCTATCGACGTTCGATGTCTAGAACTTTTAACTTATTTTCAAGCAAGAAAACCTTTCTTGCTCATTTTCCATTAAGTGACTCATCACTGTTTTTCTTTTTGTAAGCCATGATAAGCTGTGCAATGAAGGTGCTTGCAAACAGATGGTTCATAAAATGCCACCAATACTGTTTACTTGAATACATTTTCCCATGTGAACATAGAGGAATTGCCTAAAAGACAGGAAGTGAAAAGAGGAGCCTGATAAAAATACGAGGGCCATTCAAGTCAATCGGGGACATTTTTTTTCCAGGTTTAAAACAGACTCCTAGGCCGTATTTTTTTATGCAGTAGGAACTGGCAACTGTGTCCTCTTACAGATAGGCGGCACTCATTTCCCACGCTTTTGCATGGACTGTTATTCAAGATGGCGGACAACAGTATAGAACTGCGTGTTGTGATGAAGTTTTTAGTTAAAGAGGGCATAAAACCTGCTAAAATTTACAGAAGACTTCAGGCTCAGTACGGTGATAAGACAAAGACATTTGAATGGCGTAAGCCCTTCAAAGATGGCCGTATCTCTGCTACTGACGATCTCGGTCGTGTTGGATCATAGCCCATGGCAGTCATTTCTGGGAACATTCAGTGCACGGAGCAACTGATCCTGGATAATTATCGCATAACCTGTCGTGAAATGGCAAGGATGTGTAATCTGTCATTAGGAACAGTGAACACAATAATTCATGATCATTTATTGTTCCGAAAAGTGAGTGCATGCTGGGTCCCAAAGCAGTTCTCATTTTGCAAGACAATGCACGACCTCATACTGCTGAATGCACGTTCCAAACATTCCAGAAAATCGGCTGGGAGATATTACCACATCCCCCCTGTAATCCTGACTTAGCGCCAAGTGATTTCCACTTGTTTGGACCCCTGAAAGAATTCCTTGGAGGAAAACATTTCAACAATGATGATGAAGTGAAGAATGCTGTCCTACAGTGGTTCCGCCGTAATGATAATTCTTTCTATGCCGAAGCATTCCAGGCATTAGTTTAATGCTGGGATAAGTATATAGCTGTAGCAGGAGGTTATGTGGAAAAATAAATCTCGTTACCATACTTTGAAATTTGTTCTTTTATTTTTTATTAAAGAAAAAAAAAGTCCCCGATTGACTTGAATGACCCTAGTAGATCAGGACAAACCATGGATACGTGAATTTCCCATAATGTATCTAAAAAAATTGACTTAGATATGCAAAATCTTGAATGGTGAGACTGCAGATACCGAGGGATTACTCTATTTTGCTAGAAAGTTGTTTTTTGGATGAGATGTGAGCTGGAGCATTATCATATGTTGGAGCAACCAGTCGCCACTTTGCCAGAGTTGAGATGTCTTGCTGTCGGATGTGGTTTTCCAACATTTCATTATGCGCGGTGAGCAGGAGTATTTTTGTCCATGAAAAAGAACCGTCCATGAATATCAGCAGAAGAAGTTCCATATCAGGCCTCTTGCATTTAGCAGCATCTCATAGATTGCGAAGGACAGACAGTTAGTACTCTTTATTGATCATCTGTCCGTGTGACTTACAATGTACTACAGCCTGGTAATCAAGAAAGACAGTCACTGTGAACTTCACATAACTTCATAATTAGCACACCCTCTTTGACTGTGGAGACCCTGGGATTTTCCATTGTGATATGACCGTGCCCTTGTTTCACAGTGAATATCACCAGCTTTCTGGCAAAATTTAATGCAAATTCTTTGATCAGTATATTCCGTCATTTTCACTCCAAATACAAATGCGACAAACTTTAGTACATGTCGTGTTATCACAATTGCCTGATGGCGATTGAATGGTAAAATGGTCACAGAAAAAAATGTATTGTAGGTTATGAGATCAAATCTTATATCTTAGTGCCATTCATGTACTGAAAGAGTTGCAGCAATTTAAAAAAAGTCAGATGTTTTTTTATCAGACCTTGTAAGTACAGTAGGCCCTTGTTTTACGTCTGCCTCAATTTATGTCTGCTGGCGGGTATCTAAAAAAAAACCCTCGTTTTACGTCCCTGGACTCATTTTACGTCTGCACCCGCCTTACGTCCGCAATCGTCGTTCGCCCACCTGTGAAAATTCGAGGACGCTGATATGCAATGTACCCGGAAGCCTTGATGGCATTTTTCCGCAATGTACCGAAAGTGTTGATGTACCCTATCGCGTTTTCCTGTAAAACATTAAAAACAGTTAAAAAAGGCAGAAGTGTTTGGGGTGTGAATTCAGATGCTGAGGAAGAGAGAGAAACAGAGTTTTTTTTTCAAGATTTCTATTTCAAAGATACAGAAGACTGGATTATATGTTGGACAGGAGATGGACGTTATCAGTTCCTCAGATTCTGATGACTAAAAAGTGAAGAAGAAAAAAAACTGAAAAAAATCTGTAAAACGTTATAAAAAAAGAAAAAGAGAGAAGAAGAGAAGAAAAGTGCAGGAGAGAGAATTTTTTGAGTCTGTAATAAAAAAACTAAACTGTAC
>JAHWFO010036886.1:6417955-6483724 GCA_023313115.1 Rhysida immarginata
CCCCCCCCCCCCCCCCCCCCCCCCCCCCCCCCCCCCCCCCCCCCCAGTTTTTTTGTCCAGAACGGATAAATTTTTTATAATTGGACCCTATGGATAATCGGGTTTCGTTTTACATCTGGCTCGGTTTACGTTTGTAATCCGTTCCGGAATGGATTACAGACGTAAAACAGG
Source organism: Rhysida immarginata (assembly GCA_023313115.1). Lineage (NCBI taxonomy): Eukaryota > Metazoa > Arthropoda > Chilopoda > Scolopendromorpha > Scolopendridae > Rhysida > Rhysida immarginata. The sequence goes on from JAHWFO010036886.1 coordinate 6,418,127, forward strand.
GGCCTACTTTCATGGGCTGAGTCCACGAAAGTATGTTTTATTATCCTCGCAATTTTTTGACTAGGCTCTGTCCAGCATAAGAAAAGTCTGACATGCCCAGTTGTTGCCATTGTGTAAATAAACATTAAACAATTCCCAATAATTAAACTGGATATTTCTTATGTTGGACAGAGTATAGAATCAATTTTAAGAGAGGAGACAAATTTCAAATCCTAAGCAGTATTGTAAATTATCAGAGGAAATCTAAATTCTGTTCAGAAATGAGAATTCTGTATCTTATCATATTAATGTTAAGTGGACAATTTTTTTTAATGTACTATATTTATGTATGTATTTTGTGCTTTTAGCGTGTTGCAGCAGAAGCTTTAATAGCAGCCTCATCCAAAAAGGACAAATGCGCCAGCATAATATCACAAGGAGTAGATATTCTTAAGAAATTGTATAATTCTAAAAATGATGGCATCAGAGTTCGAGCTCTTGTCGTAAGTAAAGTACTTTTCCAATTGATTGTGTAAAGTAAATTCATTTTTCATTAAATATGCAGTACCGGTAGATTAAATATAAGATTAAATAGATTATAAGGTTAAAAGTAAGCCATGAAAATATGAAAATTCAGATAATTTGAAAAATTTTAGGGAAAAAAAAAAGATAGACCTATATAAAAATTTTTATTTGAAACAGAGAAATAAAAATTAGGCATTTAATTGCCATAGCACAAACAGGAGTCTCTGTCCAGTTTAAATTATTTCTGGTTTACTTGCAACTACATGTCAAGAATATACTTGTTCTCAACTTTATACTGCCAGTGATGATAATCCATTGCATATCTGGGAATTTATTTTCCATTTGTGTAGCTGTGATACATTTACTTTCAAGAACAATTAATTATAAATATCATCAATTCTCTTACTCTAATTATAACTTCCGAGTGATATTGACCAATCTATATGTTTGCATTGAAAAGACACCATCACACACCGATCTCCACTCCCTGATCTCTGATACCGAACGTTTCATCTTGCATATCTTAGCTACTGACCAACCCACTACCCACGCTGTCGCTGGAACCCTGATACAAAAAGTTTTTCATGAAGCCTGGAAAATCCAGACTAAGACCGCCAATCTTGAGTCTTTTGCCGCCAACTAACTGAAGACAGTGCCATCATCACCAAGGCCAACAAAGGCAATGCTTCTATAATAACCCACTGTATTGACTATGTCAGAATATAACGATTTCCTTTCCTCCCATAGTTTGGTTTCTCTATCCTATGACCCCTTTCCCAATTTCCTCCAAACATCTCTGTTGTCTGATCCCTCCCAAGCCATCTTCCCCCACTCTCAATACCTTCATCAACTTTTATACCAGCATCCCTGTTCCTGACATCTCGACCATTCTTGAATGTGTCTCGCTTTAATGAAAAAAGACAGATGTTTTACAATACATATTTATTGGAAAAGATAACTAACAATTGGTTTCATCTTTTCCAATAAATATGTATTGTAAATCATCTCTGTTTTTCATTAAATGATGCAATACAAGGACTTCTTGTAACTATACTGATGCTTTGTCTCTTCGTTTTCCTGACCCTTTCCGAAACAGCAATCCACTGACCTACTTTCCATCTTGTCTGTCATTACCTCCCAAAACTACTTTGCTTTAACAACACTATCTGTTCCCAAAGTTTCACATTTTAGAGTCCACGCAGTGTTTTCACTTTCATGCAGTGAGCAATTACCAGTAAGGAAAATGATGTTGACTGGAGAACAGAGATCGTTCTATGTGCTTGACTATCACGTAAACAACTCTGTGATTAAACTATTAGCCGTTAAACAACGAGAAACCACAAATCCACAATAATCATTTTTTTGAGGCACTTTGAACGTTTACTTTTCATAGCACGTCTCACAAGACCATATGTTCATTAGATTTCACAGAATAAACTTCTGAAATCGGGTCCATCATTTTGACTTCTCATGTACTAATATTAAATACACACTTAAATCTCTAATGTGGAACAGTAATAATAATGCCAAATAACAATGATTGTTTGCTAAACCAAATGTCAGTTAAGTCTTTTAAATTGCAGCGCAATCTATCATCTCTGTATCTATAATTCTATTGTTTCACAAGACTCAATAACAGTTTTTGCAAACAGATTGCAATAACACTGATACTTTCCAACACTGATCCTGGAAACTAAGGATGTTTTGAGGAATATATGATAATATATACAGTCAACCGGAACTTTTTAGAACTCTGAGTTGCGGCAGTTTTTTCAAGAAATGGGGGTGTTTCCTTCATAATATGACGGTGATACTATTTCCAAGACATAATATAGCAGTGATACTATATTACATCTTGGAAATAATATCACCATCAAACTCCCATTTCTTGAATAAACTGCCTTGACTCAGAGCTGTAAAACATTTGGTCGACTATACCTTTACTTACAATAAGTTGCCGCTCTTCATTGTACTTTTCCAATGAAAATCATATGGATCCCATGGTCCAAATGGATTAATCCAATATGCAAGTAGCAATGAGCATCTGTAATCAACTGGACACTTACAATCACCATAGAATTCATTAGATTATTTGTTGGTGACACTTCGTTCTCATATTAAGATGAGGTTTGCTGGCTGTTTGGCTGATACAAAAGTATGAGCTCATCTTGGCAATGTCCCTTTTTGACTAGTCTGATGGTTATTGCTGCTCGCTCTCTGCTGTGGATTTGGGCATCAGCCTTTGTACATTGACTCTCAACTCTCTTGAGTTTTTGAACTGCTCTCACAGTTCCAGTTTTCATTTCACTGTCACAAATTTTGCTCTTTCTCAAACTTTTAAAAGCTTGAATTACCTATGAATGCTGATCCGGATGAAGGGCCGATATGCAAAGTCAGCATTAGGTACTTTAAAATTGCAACCTTGGAACTTGGAGAACTTGAATTTACACTGTTTACATGTAATTTATTATTATCACCAGTTAGTTTATCTTTATTTATTTCTGTTTCTGTGTTATTTAGCTTTTTGTTAAATAAAGTTCCTTTTTAGTTTAAAGTTATTTTGTGTTGCATCTTTTTATTTAATACCGTAACCCCTTTCGTTTAATCACATGGTCGTCGCCCAATTACAGTGACACATTCTTCATTCTTTTTAAACGCACATAGAATATATCCTACCTAATAGTAGCAGACATTACCTTAAATCCATGCATGATCACCCAGCCCACCCATTCAATATCCATAAATTTGTTCCCTCCTCATCTATCTGTCTATTATTTTTTATTTGTGGAAATGGTATCGTTTCCTCTTGAATATTACCATTGAAATTTGTGGAATTTGCTTCACATGACTTACAACCATATTCACCAACCAAGATTAAAATTAGGATCACATAATCAATGATTCAGGATTACTTCGTTCATAATTACATTTCCCGTTTACCAACCACGGATTGAGTGATTCTCGGATTAATTCACAATTCTTTATAAGACTCAATCTGATTGGTTATGATGCGATGACAGCATGTGCAAGATGAAAAGCAGATATTTTTTTCACTTTCGAATTTCAAATCCCTACCTATGTAATGGCAATAGCCTTACAACAATGGAAGGAGCATCCCATTATTGCAAGAGCACATTGTAATTTACTTCTGATTATTGTAGGTCTATGAACTGCTCATCCAGTGATAAAATAAATTTTTTATTGTAGTGGCAATAAAAGTTTAAACAAGTTACTGTATGTCATCCTTTCTAACTGGAAATATTTTTCGAGGTTGACTCTTCTTAAATAAATCAGTTTCTTGAAGCAATACTAAATCATCATAAGTGTCAGCAAAGTCATCCATCTTGTTTTAACTAAATTCAATCATCTGCGCATGTGTTAATTCTCGATTCGATAGGTAATCTTTGGACAACTACTCATCAAAATATGAGCATGCCGTCATTGCATCATAATGAATCAAATTGAGTCTTATAAAGAATTGTGAATTAATCCAAGAATCACTCAGTCCGTGGTTGGAAAATGTAAAATGTAATTATTAATGAAGTAATCCTGAATCATGGATTATGTGATCCTAGTTTTAATCCTTGGTTGGTGAATACGGCTGTAAGACTTGCAAGGCAAATATTTGTGGATAAGTGGTTCTACGTGTATTTATTTATCTTTTTGTTTATCCACAGTTTTACTTCTCTCCTATTAAAAAAACATACCGTAATTATAAATAAATTAGTTGTTTTGAAAGAACTGGCTTTATGACTAACTTGCTCGTGTAAAGTTGTCATAGATGGAAAATGACTAAACAAAGGGAGCTTAGTGACTTTGAGAAAGGAGTAATAATTAGGGCTATATTGCATACGTTTTATTCATGAAATTTCAGGAAAATTATCACAGCTAATTTTACCTATTAGTGATATTGTGAAGAAATGTAACACTACAGGCATCAAAACACGCACGCCCCAAGTCAGGCAATCCCCAAAACTCACTGAACCTGACTGACAGATGTTAAAGTACGAGGCTGATAAAACCAGCAAGAAACCACTCCAGGTCATCAATAAAGAGCCAACAATTTACAGAAGTCAGTCTTCGGGAACTTCTTGTAGTCAGCATTCATGGATGCGTATCAGCTGCAGCACACAAGCCAAACATCTCACCAAATAACACGGCTGCCAGACTCCTGAAGTGTCTGGAACACTGACATTGAATTGTTGAAGAGTGGAAAAATCATTTTGTGGAACGACAAATCATGCTATAGACTGGTGCATTTGCGTATGGCAAATGCCAGGGGGACACCTTTTACCAGAGGGCATCCTCCCGACCGTGAAGTTTGGTGATAAGGATGATTTTTATGGTTTAGGATCTTTGCATATGGCTGAAAGCAGCTTGACCTATGAAGCCTACAGAATCATTTTGGACAATCAGATGCTTCCTGCGATGTGGGAATTTTTTGGTAACAAGGAATGTTACTTTCAGTGATGATAATACATCATAAAATATTTCGTCTATCATGGTTTACACAGAGTCCTGAACTTAACCCAATCGAACATTTATGGGTGACATAATTTCTGTACACAGAGGTCCATCAAGAGAATAAATAAAATAAATAAAATAAAATAAAATAAAGTAAAGTAAAAGTGTAACCTTATGTCGTTGATTTCAAAATATTTACACAATGGGTGCCAATGCAACCTCAATCAGTTTGAGTGGACCACCCCCCCTTTGTCTCACAACTCAAAACCAGAATCCAATGCAATGAATTCAAAGACGGCTAGCTCAACCAAATAAATGCTCAAACAAAATCAATATGCATAATCAAGGACATAGGTTAGGTTCTTTTTAAAATGGCAGGCTGTGACTTATTTATTTCAATAAGGAAAGCAAGGTTTGGAATTAAATAAATGTTTTTTTATTCAAAGTTGAACAAACCAACGAGATACAAAATTAAATAAGGTCCTAAATCTAAGTAAAAAGAAAGTAGATAGATCTTATCGTAAAGAAGAAAGTTAATATTAAATTCCCAAGTACTTATAACTAAGATAACATGCAAAATGTGAATAAATATCAATAAAACTCAATTTGCTATGAGGAAAGAGATAGTTCTACTCAAAATTCTATTTTTAGAAAGTTCTCTCAAATAGTTCTGTATTATACCTTTCTTTTGTCATGACAATCAAATAAATCGTACGCATTTAGTTTCAGTTTATTTCTACTTACAGTTGCGTAGTTCAAACACCTGCAGACTTGTGATCACTTTTAATCCAAATTAATGCACAAAAACACCTCTTGTGTTAAACAGGCCATAAATCATATCACTTATCACACTGAAGCACAAAAAACACACCTGAAGATAATCCGGATCGATTAGTGAGTGAGTCCACTGGAAGTCTCAAAGCGTCCCCAGTAAGTTCAACAGAAGATCTCAAATATGTAGTTGTCTTCTTCTCTCAATGTCGGGTTCCTAATTATGCCTGTCGCTTGAAGAAAATCACGTTGCTCGCTTGCAAATTGCTCTGAAGAATGTCGGGGTTCCAATTTCCATATTTCTGATTCTAATCATGAATGACGACTCTGAAGAATATCAATTGCATCCAGTTTCCATTTCAATAATACACAGAGTTCGTTTCTCTTAAGTTCCATTTTCATTATTACTATTTCGGGAGTCTCTATTATGTTTCAACACTTAATCGGGAGTCTCTATTATGTTCCAACATTTAATCGGGTTCGGGAGAGATACCACCCACACCAAAGGTTTTCCCATTTATATCTTGATGAGCCTGCTCACTCCATAAATTGAACTTAGAAATTAGCCTAGCTACTTGGCCAACTGTGGAAGTTACACAGCAGCGTTTTTCGCCAATGCTATTCCTAATCAATTTCCATATTCATCAACTGTACTTGATGAGCCTGTACGAGCCCCAAAGATTTGGGAAGAGAGGCCACCTGATGGCTTCGACGGGCTACGGAGGTTACGCAGCCGCCTCGGCGCATCTTGGCTGACCATCCCCCCCAATCGACCCGGGCGGAGAGCGCTCAGCTTCCCCCTGTCATTGACTCGTCAGTACTCATCAAAGTTTCGGTTTCTCTCTCCTATTTATCGCCTTGCACATATCCGGTCTCCTTACCTTTTCACAACTCACAAGTTCCAAAGTGAACAAATCGCTAAAATAATAATGATTTCAAACACAATATGAAGTTTATGACATAAACAAATCTTAAAAAAAAATCAATATATCTATCTATCGAGGAATCCAATGACTAATATCAACAATATTTACTTAAATTCGAAAAGAACATCTCTTCACAATCTCTTCTGCTATTTCACAATCGTGTGTCTTCGATTAATATCCAAATTTATAATCTTAAATTATCTCAACTCAATAAATCACAACGTCAAAAACACTTATATTACTTTATTCTTATAAAGAAACTGAATAATACCTTCTATTATTCCTGTGACCAAGTTTATCATAAAATGAATATATTACTAAACACGTGATAACGTCACAAAAGATCATTTTTCTTGTATCCGTGTACTATCTGCCCTATTATCATAGGATAGTGTAAAACCAGCAGAATATTATAGTACCTGACAAATAAGACAAATTATACAAAAAATTAAAGTAAGTCTGATGGAGCAAAAATTAAATTATTTGTTATCTTACCATTGTTCTTTTATATAGGTGGATCAAAATTGTGGTCACCATAGAAGGTTTATTGTAATAAAGTTAGTTATCGGATATAAGTTTTGTATTTTAAATCAATAGTTTCTCTAATTCTGATTGAAATTTATGTATAGGTGGACTCTCGTTATAACGAACTCCACGACTAACGAATAATTTTTGAAGTCCCGGCAAATTGTAACTGATTTAATGTAAAAAAAATAAATCTTGTTGTTACGAATTTCAATACAATTATCTCCTCTTTATAATGAATAAAAATTTTTGGTCCCTGCAATAATCACAACTGTTCGTTATAACGAACTTTCACAAAACCCAAAAACAGAGAAATAATTTTTCGCGCTACCAATGAACACGTGTTTTCTCATGTGAAAGGTGAGAAAAAAACTTAGGAAACAGGCTTTCATCCTAGCCGAGTTCCACATTCCCACTTGTTTGGGCATTGCAAACATGACTAGTAAAAGAAAACAATTTCCACTGATTTTAAACTCAAAAGTTTTAGAATGCATAGAGAACAGTGAAAAGAAAACATTGTTGCCAAAAAGTTTGGACTATCTCGATAATTTTATCAACTTTCATCAAAGATAGAGGAAGAAAATAAAATGATTTTCATTCCAGCAGAGGATAATCTTATGGTGGCTCATGATTAACTCAAGAACTTAGGGCAACTGACACCAAAAAATCAAATTTTGAAATATTAAGTAAATAAATAATTCATGGTAACTACATTTAAGATCATTTATTTATATAGTTTATAATTGTTTAGTTATTTAACAAATGAAAAAATAATTTGAAAATTGCCTACCCCTCTGAAAACAAAATTAGCACTATGTTAACGCTAGAGGGTATGCTTATGACATCACCTGAGACAAACATTTTTGTTCATCAGCACTGTTGATTGGAAAAATCCACTGCAGCATTTTTATTATATTAGGGAATAACTGCCTTATTATTTAGAAAGAAGACCCCGTGATAGAAGTAACAGTATTCTTACGAAGATTTTCTCCTTGTTTGTCTCAGGTGACATCATATTCGAGTGGCGAAGTTTGTCGTACTAGAAAATGATTTCAGTTTTCAAAACAGAGTTTTAATTTAAAATTTTAACATTAAATTTTAATATTTTTTAATAACAAAATATGGATTTAGGGTTTACAAAGGGCTCTTAATAAATTGATAGCATAAAATTCAACATAAATTAATACCTAAATTTTTGTGTCAGTTGCCCTTTAAATCTTGATGAATATTCATCTGATGATGAAAATGAAGTGACATTTGCTTTTTCAGCAATTTCAACTTGAAGACAGTATTATCAGTCGAAAGAAAATGTTCCCAATTCCATTTTAGATGAAATTGATGACATTGGAGCACCTATTACAACAACTGCTTGCAAAAGTCTAATGCAAAAAAGCGTATTGTTATATTTTGGAAATAAATCATTTCTTTTACTAGAGTTTTCTTTTCTTTTCTTTTTTTTTTATCCCGGTTATAACAAGCTAATTTTTTTGGTCTCTAGCTGTTCGTTAAAATGAGGGTCCATATATGTTAGAGCAATTTAGTATAAATTAGAGCGATATTAGTGAATTGTTAATTAAGTATAATTTATATTATAACTTCCTATGGGGCCAGACTCTTGTATCACCATAAATATTGAGACATTCAGCTTTAGAGCCTATCCAAAAGCACTTCTATTCAAAAGGAATGTTCATCTATGTATAATATCTACATTTTTTTAAGGGATTGTGCAAGTTGGGATCAAGTGGCGGAACTGATGCTTCCATTCGGCCGTTTGCTGATGGGTCAGCACAGAAGTTGGCCCTTGCATGTCGCAAGTAAGTGTATATTGAATGTAATTTTATTTTATATTAAAAATGAATCCAGAGTTGAGTTCATTTGTGAATTTGCATGAAAGAAAAGGGTCATTTCATATGGACTCTGTATGTTGAATACAAAAATGAGAGCCAGACAACAAGGGAGAAGACACTATTCCACAAAAAATAGAAGATACTGGTTTGTTTTCTCCCTTATCTGGTTAAACATTATTTCTGGAACTTAGTTCGAAGTTTATGAAATTGACAGTTAAAAATATTAATAAGAGCATTAATTAACATGTCTTCAAACTAGAATGATTCATGATTCATTTATTCCAATTTTATGCTACATTCCAAGAAGTATTGAATATGTGTAGTGACAGTATGATGAAAGACATTGTTCTCAATTTATTATTTTAAAAAAGCAAATGTAAAAGGATTGAATTATGATGACTAGTTTGGGTTACACTAAAGAATGATGCTACCATCTTAGAAACTGTTTCATTGATCGTTGCTGATTTTTTTCAGCAGTGAAGCTAATTTGTTTTGGCTGAAACCTTAGAAACAAAAGCCTGAAGACAAAAGTAGCATGTAAAGAAGCATTTATTAAATAGTGATCTTAAGAAATTAAAGTAGAAATCTTCTAATATACACTTGAGTGGCCAAAAAATTAGACACTCCCTCTAATAACGACTTGGTCCATCTTTAGCTCTGGTCACAGCCAATATTCTTCTTGGCAAGGACTCAACATGATGCTAATAGCGTTGCTGAGGAATGTTGGCCCATGGTGACATAATGGCAGCTCTTAAGTTGGGTCAGATTAGATGGTAGCGTTTCCAAGCTTTGAAATGACCTTTCAACTTCGTCCCACAATTGCTCAATAGCATTGAGGTCAGGGGACTCAGCTGGCCATGGAAGCAGACTAAACTCTGATTGATATTCCTCAAACCAATTTGTGACCGATTGAGCACGGTGGCAAGGTACATTCTCCTGCTTGAAAGTGACCATCTCCAGAAGGGAACGTCATTACCATAGACAAGTGCACATGATTGGTAATGATGTTGAGGTAAGCTGTGCTGTTCAGAGTTGTGTCCACAGATATCAAGGCACCCAGTATACTCCAGGAAAAAATTCCCAACGCCATAATTCCACCACCACCAGTCAAAGTTGTCATTTGGCAGGAGGGATCCATGAACTCGTGCTATTTGTGCCATAATCTGATCCTGCCGTCTCCAGGAAACGAGATTGATCAGACCAGGCTACTTTTTTTCACTCCTCAAGTGACCAATTACGTTGTTCCTGGGGCCACAATAGGTACCTTTTCCTATTGTTCTGTAATCTCCAAGGCACTATTGATGGTCTCCTGCTGCTAAAGCTCATTCTTTGCAAAGTCCATCTTGTTGTGCATTAGGATATGCTTTGTGATGCACCTGCATTAAATTCAGCTGTAATTTGTTGTGTTGTTCCCTTCTGTTGCTGTGGCAATGCGTGCTACTTGCCTTTCACCTCTCTCGTTCACCAGGCTTTTTCAACCAGAATAGTCCTTATCCTTTTCAGTGTACAGGGTCTTTATAATTAAAGTTCCATTTTGACATGGCCATAAAAAAAAAACTACTGGACCAAAAGCTATAATACTTGGTAATATTATACAAGAGGGCATGGGAAGTTCATAACCATCAAAAAAAAAAATTAGTTCAAAAGGTCACCACCAGCTTGGAATGGCGCTCTATGCAATATTCGTATACGAAATTAGACACGAAGAGACAGGTTAACAAGTCTTTAATTGTTACTAAAATTAGTTACATGACTAAAATTATTTTTAGTAACGATTAAAGACTTGTTAACCTGTGTCTTCGTGTCTAATTTCGTATACGAAGATTGCATAAAGCGCCATTCCATGCTAGTGGTGACTTTTTGAACTAATTTTTTTTTGATGGGTATGAACTTCCCATGCGCTCTTGTATAATATTACCAAGTATTATAGCTTTTGGTCCAGTAGTTTTTTTTTTAATGGCCATGTCAAAATGTAACCTTAATTATGAAGACCCTGTATTTCAACCACATTTGCCCGTGCAAGTGAAAGTTCAAATTCATGCAAATTTTTAACATGTCACTCCCTTACCCTCTTCTTCCCAGGTATCAAAAAAGGTGAAGGGTTCGGTGTGCTTTCTTCAGTCTCTGAAGTGGGCCTAGCTACGTTCTGAATGATTCTTCGAATGGATGTCACTGAAACCTGTGTTGCTTTAGATGTTTCCTCTATTAACATTGAAGTGCTTTTATCAGAATCCTTATGTTTAAAATAGAAAAATAATTCCACATAATCTTCCTAGGTTGGCTGTGAAGACTTTATCCTCGATTTCCAAAAGTGTTAGGTGTTGTAGATGAAGTAGCCATTATGATCGCTGGTCACTGCACGTTGTGAACGGATTGACGCCCGCGTAGATAATAAAAAAAACCCGTAATTCCATGCACGTCGATTGCCTGACATTTAATCGATATCAACACTAAGCCATGCCTACTCCATCTTTACCTGGATCGACTATAGTCGCATCTTGGCTTGGATGGGTTACCAATGCCGAAGGCCATCCCTGGTACCAGTACTGTTAGAGAAGAACAAGAAAGCACGCTTTCTGTGGGCACAGCAGCATAAGGATTGGACCATTGAGGATTGGAAAAAGGTTGCTTGGTCAGATGAATCTATGTTCCTGCTGAATCATATTGATGAAGGCTTAGAATATGACAAAAACAACATGTCTGGTGCAGATTCTGCAAGGTGAGGAAATCAGAGTAATGGTGTAGGGAATGTTTTCTTGGCATGAATTGAGTCCTCTAATATCTGTAGACGGTTGTTTGAATGTCATAAACATACACAAACATACGAGGTCTGTTCAAAAAATACGTAGACTGTTTGAATTGCGCGGGCCCTGTTGGTCCCAATCAAAATCGCTTGGTGTCGCCATCTTCTGACAGATCCACTGATTACAAGGCAGTTTTTTGATTGCAAATATCAGTATTGGTTGATTAGCTACGCGGTTGTTTGTGAAGTGTGTTATTTTCGTTTGGCGGATTTTTAGAATGAGTGACTTGAACGAGCAAAGAGTTGCTGTGAAATTTTGTGTTAAACTCGGAAAAACTGCCACTGAAACTTTTGATATGCTCAAGACGGCTTACGGTGATGTTACTATGAAGCGTGCGACATGTTTTAAGTGGCATGCACGTTATAAAGATGGTCGCCAGTCAACTGCAGACGATGAGCGTCCTGGACGTCCTTCCACGTCAACTGACGACGCACACGTGGACAAAATCAACACCCTGGTTTGGGCAAATCGACGTCTGACCATCAGAGAGCTTGCTGAAGAGTGTGGGATAGCAGTTGGATCATGTCACGAGATTTTGACCGAAAAATTGAAGATGCACCGCGTTGCTGCGAAGTTTGTTCCACGCCTGATGACGGACGACCAAAAAGCCCATCGCGTCCAGGTTTGTCAGGAATTGCTTGAACGCTCAGAAGATGATGAAAACTTCTTGTCGAAGGTGATGAATCTTGGGTGTACGGTTATGATATCGAAACAAAGATTCAATCATCCCAGTGGGTGGGTGAGACATCTTCCAGACCAAAAAAAGCTCGCCAAGTTCGTTCCAATGTGAAAGTGATGTTGATAGTTTTTTTTTGATGCTCAGGGCGTAGTCCACCACGAGTACCTCCCCCAAGGCTCCACAGTGAACCAGATTTACTACATCGAAGTTCTCAAACGTCTGCGGGATGCTATCCGGCGGAAAAGGCCAGAAATGTGGACGAGTGGTGACTGGTTGTTTCATCACGACAACGCTCCAGCCCATTCAGCCCTCAGAACTCGAGAGTTTTTGGCCAAACACTCGATCACTGTTCTTCCTCACCCACCCTACTCACCTGACCTCGCTCCTTGTGACTTCTTCTTGTTTCCCAAACTCAAAAGACCTTTGAAAGGAAGGAGATTTGAGACGATTCCTGATATAAAGGCAAATGCGACGAAGGCGCTGAAGGACATCACAAAAGAAGCGTTCCAGGACTGTTTCCAAAAGTGGAAACACCGTTGGGATAAGTGTGTGCGTCGGGGAGGAGAGTACTTTGAAGGGGACCCAGATGTGTAACTTCTGAATAAAGTATATTTTGTTTTATGACGTCAGTCTACGTATTTTTTGAACAGACCTCGTATTCATTGCTACAGATTATGCTTTTCCCTTCATCTCACAGTTTATCCGCACGCAGATGGTTCCTTCCCGCAGATAATGCACCAACACACAGGGCCAGAATCACTATGGATTGGTTCCAGGAACATGGCAGCGAGTTTTCCTTGATGCGGTGGTCAGCTCAGTCCCCAGATCTCAACCCCATTGAATATTTTGGGATGAGCTGGAAAGAACCATTTGCTCCTTGCCTATACCTCCATCGAATCTACAGATACTGTGTGTAGTTCTCATGTCTGCATGGGCCAACATTCCTATTTAACATTTTCAGCATATCATTGAATCCATGCCCAGACGAATACAGGCGGTTTTGAGGGCTAATGGAGGTTCAACACGATACTAGTCAGGTTTAACTAATAAAGTGGCAGTTTAGTGAATATCAAAACATACATTGTCCAGTCACATTAATGTGACTATCCCCTACGTTCAACATCAGCAGAAAATGGTCATGTCCAGAAGGTATGTACCAGTATCAGAGGTGAGGGGGTATAGGAAGGGTGTCAGAGGGAAGCAGAAAAAATTGCAATTGTTGGAGTCATGGCGAAACGTAGCGATTTATCCGACCTCCAAAAGGGCATGATCATCGGCTTCTGAGCCAACGGTGGCAGTATTTCCGAAACTGCTGGTTTTGTGAACTGTTCGCGTGCTGCCGTGGTGAAAGTGTACCGTGCATGGCAGAATGGCAATACCCAAAATCAGCGGCGTGCCAAGTGTGGGGCACCATGGGCCATAGATGATAGAGGTGAACGACAGCTACGGAGATGCATGCAAGCCAGCAGATGTGCAACTGTGGACCAACTGACCTCCCAGATAATCGGGGGAGCTACCAAACGTGTATCCTCGACGACAGTTCAGCGAACGTTGCTGCGTATGGGGCTCCGCAGCAGACGGCTGGTTCGTGCACCAATGCCGACGGCTGTTCACTGGCGACAGAGACTGATATTTGCACGCCAGTACTGCAACTGGACAGCAACAGAGTGGCAAGAGGTGGCTTTTTCTGATGAATCACAGTTTATGCTCCATCGGACAGATGGCCGATGGCATGTATGGCGTTCAGCGTCAGAAAACAAACACCTGTAACACGTGCCGCAAGGGTCCAGGCTGGTGGAGGCATAGTTATGGTCTGGGGAATATTTTCATGGCATTCCCTGGGTGCACTCATCATTGTGGACGGCACCAGGGATCAATAGAAGTGCGCCTCTGTCCTTTCGGACCATGTTCACCCCTACATGCAGATTGTGTTTCCTCAGCACGATGGCATCTTCCAGCAGGACAATGCGACGTGCCATACAACGCGCAGTGTCCGTGCTTGGTTCTAAGAGCATGAGAATGCGTTTACTGTACTCCCTGGCCCCCAAACTCCTCGGATTTAAACCCCATATAACATCTGTAGGAACACCTTGATCAGGTTGTTCGCGCCATGGATCCTCCACCGCGCAACCTACAGCAGTTTGCCACAGAACTGGAGTTGGCATGGTTTCACATCCCTGTCAATACCTTCCAGAACCTTGTTGACTCTCTTCCTGCCTGTCTCGCAGCTGTCTGCACCATGAATTCTGGCTACTGACAGGTGATCACATTAATGTGACTAAACTGTGTATAAGCTTTGAAGCAAAAGCTGCAAACGTTCCTTCCAAGAAACTTGAAAATTGAGTCCGTCCCCCCCACCCCCCCCCCCCTTTTTTTTTTTTTTGTCATCTTGTTTTTTTTTTTGTCATCTTGCTTTAATGTACTGTCAAACAACGAGATGACAAAAGATAATAATGTCAATTGGACTTTCGAAGACGATCGTTCTGTTGCCAATTTTTTTTTTTAATTTTTTTATTTTGACTTCATATTCGGATTGAGGATCAAAAAGTAAGTTAAAATTATAATAGGCACACATGTCCTATCTATTCAGGAACATAATGACCAAAATGACAGTTAAAGATAAAATTTTGGTCCATCGATCCGGGTCGCAGTGCCAAAATAATAAACAAACTTTACATATATGCATTGTGCAATGAAGATAAAAAGAGAACAAGATATAGACAATCATTATTATTAATGACGATAAAATTAAGAAATAGATGTGGGAGAAGAGGGCAGAGGCTAGGGTTGAGGTCCTTAGGAGGTTGTAAATAGGAATGACCATGAGGGGAAGAGGTATGTTTATTGAAGATGACAAAATCGTTTTTCTTTTTTTTTTGTCATCTTGCTTTATTGTACTGTCAAACAAAGAGATGACAAAAGATAAAAATAATACTTTCCTCTTTGATCAACCTTTCCACAATCTTTGACTCATTACCCCATTCCGTTTCTCAATTTCTCACCTCCTGCTCACACTCTAGTGACCTTTAGATACCAACCCATCAACCTAAGCTCTCATTTGCTAAGCTCTAATTCCTGCCACGATAAATATGCCCCATCCCCCAAACACATCCCTTATATATAGTCTGCGTTCTTTTTATTTTTCATTATTCCTGATGTGGCCTCTGACTGAAACATGTTGAATAAATGAGTTTATATTAAGTATTATTTATAAGTCCATTATTTAAAATAAAAGTTTTATTACATCACATTAAGAATTATAAAAGAAATTTTACATTATATAAAGTACATGTAACATCCCCATTTACATGGGTCAAGAACGTAGAGAATAAGTCAAATTGCTATCAGTTAAAATTGCTATCGGATAGTAAAAGTCAGTAATGTAAGAAATACTTAAACAAACCTTTACATATAGGCATCATGCAATGAAGATAAAAAGAGAACAAGATATAGACAATCATTATTATTAATGATGATGAAATTATAATACTGTATAAGAGGTTAAGAAATGGACATGGCAGAAGAGGGCAGAGGCTATGGTTGAGGTGCTTAGGGAGTTGTAAAAAGGATTAACCATGAGGGGGAGAGGTATGTTTATTGAAGATCGTTAACCAATAAGATAGAAAAGTGGAACAAAGAAATGGAGCAAGACCATAAGTACGTTGGAAATAAAAAGAAAGAAAGTTAAATAAAATGAACTTTAAGAAGCATAAACATTTCCACAGACTTTAACTCATTATCCCATTCCATTCCTCAATTTCTCCTCTCCTGTTCACACGCCAATGACCCTCAAATACTACCTCACCTAACCTATCCTCTTATTCGCTAAGTTCTAATCCCTCCTAACCTTATATAGATTCAACACTTCCAATTTTTATTATTATTGAAGATGGCTTCTGGCTGAAACATAAGTAATACTTCATATAAAGTATTTATTTGAAAAAGTCCATTAAATAAAATAATTTATAAATCAGTAATATAAGATCCACAATCTTCATTCATACACCGACTGCCAGAGATTAGCACGACATCATCTGCGGACGGGAAAAAATTCAAGCATTCTCATGAATGTCTTCTTCACATAAGAGAGGTCACACATCTTATTTGATTCTGTGGGAAAAATTAAGGTTTGATACATTTTGAACACACCGCATATGAATTAAAAAAAAAAAACAAAAAAAAAAAAAACGTTAAGCAAATTTAAGGATGCGACACAATGGTTTCAAATATTATAACCTAGATTTGTTTGCAGTCTTCCACATTGGTATTAATTGTGAATTGCCCTTGATGTCTTAATAAATTCGTTTTGTGGCTAGGGCTTGATATGAAGCACTTCTAACTTCTTTTCATGACAGGCATAGAAAGAGAAGTGAAATAATCAGTTTCTCCAAATGCCTAAAAGCATTTCCCCCTTGATATTTTTCATATTTACTTGATTTGAATCAGAAACCCCAAGCTGACATATTTGGATGATAATGAAATTATAAAACAACACCTACATCGAAATAGTTATTGTAGCAGTGCAGTTCGAATTTATTTTAATGTGATATCTCTCTCTTTGTGGCTGTAAGTCATTTTTTCCCCTTCTCCCTTTTTTGGAATGTTTATGCATATGTCAGATGGTTGATATTAGGTTTATATGTTTGAAACAAAACAATGTTACTAAGTGTTTTCATTTACATTAGAAGTATGCCAGTGTCTATTGATCTAGCCATAAGGAAGGGAACCATTTGGAGATCAATACAAACTATATTGCCCATCATATTAATCCTGAGTGGTTCATTGCAAAAGAAATTATAGACAGACATTGCATATGATGAGGTATATGAGGGCCGTACTTAAAATCGTGAGCAAGAGTTTTTTTTTACAAATCAGAATTTATTGATGCAGAAAAGGACAAGTTTATCATCTTAATCTAGAAACTTTTCTTCAACATAATCTCCATTTCTCTATATGCATTTTCCTTGCCGTTGTGCAAGTTTGAAAAATTCCTAATGGTAGAACTCCATTCCAGCTGACCAAAGACTCTGTATCCTATTACAAGATTTTGCTTTGATTTCAGACACTGTCAAGTCTGTCTTCATTAATGTTGGTGTCAACCTTGTTGCATTCAGTAAAGACAGTTTGACGGCAGTTGCTGAGAGGCTAATTTTGGATATTTCCATCTTTGAAATGTTTCATCTATCTCCTACCACTGCCAGCACCCATAAATAGGTCTCCATATGCATACAATAGTCTTTGGTGAATTTTAACAGCAGGGAGTTCTACTTTAATAAGGAATTCAATGGCAGCACATTCACAAAATGAAATATCATTGCCAGCCATTTTGTATTTAGTGTGCATAGTCCCATAGTGATGCTACTGATGTCACAATACCTTAACACATAGTGAAAAGTTAGTAGATTAAGATAATCTAATTGTTTTCTCTACATTAATAAATTCTAATTTGTAAAAAATTGTTACCTACTCAAAACTTTCAGTATGACCCTCGTATGTTTTATCAGTGGTATGCCACTCAGTGTCAGTTGTTGTTATTTCCTTTATTATGAATGGCTATGTGTCAAAATTTGTCAGTTGCATTAAACCTCCATGTATTGTCAATCAATTTAACTCTGGAGGTTTTGTTTTTTTTAATAGTTTTATCACAATACTAGAAGTATATCAACAATTTAATATTAATATTAATGTTTTTTTAAATAATATATAGATAATATATTCTGATCCCTGTGTTGTTATTTTGCCTGCTTCTTTTTATAGGTTTTTAGTAAACCCTTCCAAAGATACAGATATTAGAAAATGGGCAGCAGAAGGCCTGTCTTATTTGACACTTGATGCAGATATCAAAGAAGAGCTTATTGAAGATAAGACCGCAATACGAGCATTAATAGAATTGGCAAAGGTTATACTTATAATATAAATAAATTTATAATTAATTTTTAATATATTTATAAGACATTGTTGATACTAAATTTTAAATTAGAGGTGAATAATACATAAAACAGGGTTTCCCAAAAGTAACGATTCATTTTCATGAAACAAGAACGTATGAATATTAAATATTCAGTTCACAGAGGCCACCATTCTGCAGTAGCACTGAATACTCTCTGCAGTTGATCTTGTGTGATGCTGTTGACTGCCTCCACAATCCTTTGATGTATAGTTATAAGCTTTTGATTTTAACCCTGTACACAAGGGACTTGATGTAACCCCACGCAAAGACGTCTTAAGGGGTAATTAAAAGGAGCTAATCATCAGGGCCATACCCAGAATTTTTTTTCGGGTACCTAATAGATTTAGTTGACATCGTACCTGCAGTCCCTTCAGCCCCGCCCCCTTCCTATACCTTGTCTCAGCTTCAGTTGAGAATGACGTCACGATTGAAGTGGTTACAGTTCGCCCGCATGAAGAAATAGTTCGAATAATTTTCTGTATAAAAAGTTCAAAATTCTTTCTGGAATCCTATTTCATATTTTTCTCCTCGATATAATAAAAAATCGGCGGATAGAAAAGCCATTTGATGAAATTAAAAAAAAAATAAAATAAAATGAAGTCAGTCTGTAGTCGAGATTATTTGATTGTAAAATGGCGGCGTCTCTTGTTCTTGTGTGAAAGAGATGTGTCAGAAATGAAAGATGATCGAGTTTTCACGAAGAGGATTAAAATACTTTAAACATTAATTTAAAAAAATGATATCTGATAGACACCATCTACTTTCGAGAAGCCACGCGTTTAAAGGATGGTGTAACGTAACATACATAGCCTTAGAATATCTTATTCTTTTAACGGCGGAAGGATACGATGTTGTGCACTATGTCTGGTAAGGGACCTCATTCCATGATGTCACTCTCAACTGAAGCTGAGACAGAGTATAGGTACGGCCCTGGTAATCATACTCTGTCAGATTTGTATTTTAGAAGTTGGCTATTGGTTCGCTTTAGGTGAGACACCCTGTATAATACTGGCTCACAAAATGAGCTATAATTTTAAAAATAATGCTATATATATTAGATAGCATTTCTTTGGATTGTGTTATATTAATTAGAATCAGACCAGGTGTCTGGTGGGTCATTTTTGTCAAGGCACACCACTACCTGATATTGCATATTTTCCTGGACTTGTCGCAATGTTTCTCCGGTGGTGCTCTTACTTTCAGCTGAAATGTTGTTCTTCAACTGTTGCAACAATGGAGTTTGTTGATATATACCCTCCCTGTCCTTCAGTAAACTTAGCAGAAAGAAATCTGGGCTGCTCAGCTCAGGGGATATTGAGGACCACAAATCTTTAGAGATTATGCAATTGTAGAAGCTCTCAGTCGATTCCATGGACATATTGGAAATGTAACAGGTCACTGAATCCTTTTGAAAATAACCCTGCCAGTTCCACATTGTCCAACTAATGCACGAATTCGTCAAAAATGTGGCAAATTATGATGTTGTCCACTGTTGTGTGAAAGAAGATCAGTCAAGTGATTTGGCAGACACCATTTGACTCACCAAGGCCCACGGATTAAGATGTCGTAATTTTGATTGTGTGCAACAGTTACAGAATTATTAAGCAAATTCATTATGTTGGTTTGTATATGAATCACTCTGCATATGATAATCACAGACAATAATTGAAGAACAATTGTTGAGTGAAAATGGCATGGGGTTCAAAAATACACTACTGTTTATAAAAATCGCAACACCCTGATGGAATGGTCTAATCCATATGCAATTTGCAATATTTGCATACAATGGGTCAGAGTATAAATGATTAGATTTTCAGAGTAATTGCTTGAAAGAACACCATGCCTCGACGACGACGGAGGGTACCATATCAACAGCTGACAGACTTTGAAAGAGGACGCATAATTGGTCTGCGTGAAGCGGGATGGTCGTATCGTGACATTGCTGCTCGTGTAGGACGTAATGCAACGACAATTATGCGTGCATGGAGGCAGTGGAGCGAAGAGAACAGGGCACACCAAAGACCAGGCTCAGGAAGACCCAGCACGACGATACCGCGAGATGACAGACACCTCTGCATGTGTGTAGCAGATCGTACAGCCACTTCCACAGTGTTAGCACAACAGTGGGGTGCTACAGTAGGCAGGACAATGTCTGCTAGCACTGTACGACGCCGTTTGATTTCCAGAGGATTGATGGCACGAGTACCATTGTTGCGGATTCCTTTGACTCAAAACCACCGGCGCCTCAGGTTGCAATGGGCCCATCAACACCAACAGTGGCAAGCTGAATGGCAACAAGTTGTGTTTTCGGATGAGTCAAGGTTTAACTTGCAGCACCATGACGGCAGGATACGAGTCAGAAGACATCGTGGCGAGCGCGACCTTCCAGAATGCATCCAGCAGCGTCATTCAGGACAAACGCCAGGGGTGATGGTGTGGGGTGCAATCAGTTACCGTGGCCGTTCCCGTCTGATCAGAATCGATGGCAATCTGAACAGTGACTGGTACATCAGGGAAGTTGTGCAACCCGAGGTCATCCCCTTCCTGCAGAACCTTCCAGGCGCTGTATTCCAACAGGACAATGCCCGACCGCATGTGGCCAGAAATGTCCTCGCCTTTTTCCAAGCACATCAGACTCCCTTGTTCCCCTGGCCTGCTCGTTCACCAGACATGTTTCCAATCGAACATGTGTGGGACAGGGTTGCTCATCGATTGGCTCGTCAGACTCCTGCAGCAGCAACTGTGGATGAACTGTATACCCGTGTAGATAGAGCATGGCAGGACATTCCCCAGGCCCTTATTCAGAGCTTGTTTGACTCAATGCCACAACGTTTAGAGGCTGTAATTGCATCCCACGGTGGTTTCACCCGATACTAATGTGACAATAAAATGCATTGTATTGACCTGAAAATCTAATGGTTTCTTTTCTGACCCATGATATGCAAATGCTCCAAATTTAATGCAGATTGGGCTATTCCATCAGGGTGTTGCGATTTTTATAAACAGTAGTGTAGTTCTCATCAATATCTTGCTGTTGCTCGGAGAATTCAAATAGGAATATTGACAGAACAGTGGGGTTTGCTAGGTTATTTAGTAGTACATGTAATAATAAATACAAATTTCCATGCAACCTGTAATTTTTTTTTCTTTTCCCATCTCATACGCATTTTTTAATCTTCTTAATTCTTATAAATTTTTAATTGTTTCGATAGCTTAATGTCAAAACATAATTTCTTATTAATGAACTTTTTATATTTTCGTCTTAAGCCATCTCATTCTATCTTCTAAATTTATTTATTTTTGTATGTTTATGTAGAAATGAATAACAATAATGCTGATAGAGCAGTGGGGAAGTTACATGAATATTTTTTTAATTAAACTGTTGTTTCTTATACATTGGTTATGCTGAATACGAAAATTATGGTTAACATATTAGAAATATTAAAAAAGCTATTAAAATCAGCCTTAAGTCTGGTTTCCATTTACCGTCGGTTTGGCGTTTGTTAGATGTCTACGTCTTTTTTTGGAATTTTTGAAAAACGCACTCGTTTTCCAATTAGTGTCTGTTAAGCGTCTGCGTCTGTTCGGCGTCGGTCCGACGTTGGTCACGCGTCTTTTCAAGATCTGGCATGGCTAGATTTTTAGGCGTCTTTTTCAGGTGTCTTTTTGATCTAGCTAATCAGGTGCAGTCTACTTCGCTATGGATTCTGGGTAGTTGTCTTTGCCGATTGAGTTGGAGAATCATGGCTGCCGTAGCTGCTGTTCGCCGACACGGGTTCTCGCGACTTTTCCCTCATGAATTTATTAATAAACAGGTTATAAAAATTTGGTGAATAATTTATTTATTAAGTAAAAATGATATAGTAATAAATTCAAAGCGTGAACGTGATCGGAGTGTTGATATCCTCTTTTTCCATCACCTTGACAGAGCGACATTTGCTGCAGTGACTCGACCAATCAGATCAGACCAGATTCAGGATAACGGTTGAAAGTCGCTAAATGGGAAATGACCGCACTTGCGGGCTAATCAGGGCGCGTCTCACAGGCGACGATTGCAAAAAATAGACTAATTTTTAGTTTCATACAACTTTTACTTTAAAGCAAAATACGAGGGCATTTTGAAAAGTAATGCCTCCATGGCTGTAACTTTTTTATTTTTTAATTGATTTTCAAAATTCTTTTTGTATCTGATACTTACATTTGTCCTCTATGTAATGCACTATTCACTGTTTGACATAGTCCCCATTCCTTTCCACGCATTACACCAACGCGTGGACTAGTTGGGTGAACCCGTGGAGAGGAATTCCGGGGTTGTCGTCGACACAAGGATTGAATGGCAGCTTTGGATTCACTTCTGCAGCACGATAACGCCCGTCCGCAAACGATCGCCACACATCAGAGGGGGTTGCAGCGCCTACAGTTCAAAGATGAAAAACTGCAGTTCAAAAATGAAAGGCTTTGCACCTTGCGGCTTTCACCATTTCCCAAAGAGGAAAGAGCACCTTAAGGGGCATGAGTTGCGTTCTGACAACGAGGTGAAACCTGCCGTTCGATCCTGGTGTCGACAACAACCCCGGAATTCCTCTCCGACGGGTTCACCCAACTAGTCACGCGTTGGCGCAATGCGTGGAAAGGGATGGGGACCATGTTGAAAAATGAATAGTGCATTACATAGAGGACAAATGTAAGTATCAGATGCAAAAAGAATTTTGAAAATCGGTTAAAAAATAAAAAAGTTATAGCCATGGAGGCATTACTGTTCAAAATGCCCTCGTATGTACAAGTATAATCCTTTTAATAGGAAAACACTTAATACTAAATTATTTCTTCAATGAATTTACATGTAAAATTATCCTATTAACATGAAATGTTTTTATATAATTTTCGGATAATATGAAATAAATTTTAATGAAATTTTGATAAAAATACAACGAAATTTCTTAATTCGAAGAAATGCTACTTAAAATATTTAAATCAGTCTTTACTATTAACCCTTGTGGTGTTTTTGCTCAAAGAGTTAAGACTTCAAGCATTGGATGGATTCTCCTCATGACAGATGTTTATATTCTGTCTTACCCTATCCTAATTACACCGGAAGTGTTACACCAAAATGAGCTTGAGCCTTGTTACTAACTAAATATAGTCATCCGCCTTCTACAGTAATATGTTTAGTAACTCAGTTGTTCATCAACAGTTTAGGTTCTGTTTACAGTTTAACTTTGAAGAGTAATTTTTAAAGTACGCTAAATGGCAAAAAAAAAAAATAATTTTTTGAAATAATTTATTATTTAATTTTGATGCAAACTTCTCCCATGCACAGCATTGTGGATTTAGCCCTAAAAATTGTTCCTGCTGCCGATATGCAGCTAATTCTTTCATTCTTTTAATATTTAGATTAATGGATTTGGATTAAGACTTCTGTACACATTCAAAGTAATTAGCTTGACGAAACTTGTCAGTGGCATAATATCGCATTGGGGATGATGGTGATTTCACCATTATAAGTGAACATGAACAAGAAAGCAGTGCCAAAAAGCCGCCTGTTCAAAATGCACAAGCGCTATTTATTATTATTTTTTAAATTAATATATCATATATATTTAAGAAAAATTAACATAAAATACAATACAGTAATCTTTATTATTTATATATTACAAAATACGTTTTGCTTTCATTTGTAAAATAAAATTCTTGGAACTCTTTTAATGGAGGTTGGTTTACACACAGAAACATTTCCACTGCTATCAGGTTAGGGTGAGACAAGGTATAGTAAACGCGAGGGACCACGTTGATCACAGCAAACTTCCGGTTGTGATTTTATAAATAAGAAATTGATAAGTAGGCAAAAGCAATCAACTATTCTTGATTTTCTGTAAGTAATTATCTATAAAGTTTGTAAATTCATTGTTCTGCACACTTAGTACTGTATTATGATAATAAGTTATTAGAGACACGTCCATTTACAGTACATTATTTTTATTGTCTATAGTTAATTAAAAGCTGAATGTAAATAGAAATTAAGAAAAAATATGTAAATATTATTCAATAAAAGAAAATATAATATTGTATATTAGCAAAGACAACAATGTAACCATCTAAAGTAAGAAACTATTGTCAAAAACCATTGTTAGCTATTTAAAAAATCCAAAGAAATTTCAGTTAACACATAGCTACTGAAGATGTCCGAAAGGACGAAAGTTAACTACAGACAATAAAAATAATGTACTGTAAATGGATGTGTCTCTAATAACTTATTTTAAAGTTTGTATTTGTAGTATTGCAACGAGCCCCCAGTTCGAATCAAAATTATTCAAAAAAGCTGCGGTGGCCAAATAAAAATTAAATTCAGTTTATTCATGTACGCCCCTAGTACTCTCCGTTACTCATTTAAATTGTTCAAACATAAAGTTAATTAGTTTTACTAAATCCACCCTTTAACAAATATCTAGGGTTTTCACCTGTTTTCATGTGACGATAATGCATATTAACAGAATGCAGTCATTTAGGTCAAATAGAAACAGCTTTCTAGATCATTAAGATTGTATAATACCTCATGTGTCATTCATATAATGAATGTAAGGATTACACTACGGTTGCATTAATCATGCGGCTAACTTAAAACATACAATACCTATTTCTGTCTACATTGATTAATTCAAGACTGACCTTCCATAAGGTTTAAATTGTGACGTAATATGTGTAGTTCATGGCCCACAGCAGACCCAATATCCAAGTGGGATTAACAATTGACCCATGTGCTTCTACTCCACCATGACCAACAAGCCCAATATGTCCTTATCACTTACCTCGTCATTTACGAGTTGAATTCCATCTCCAATCGTATAGTGAAATAAAATGAAACATCTTAATTGGATTTGTAGCCGCAATAACACTTTCTTTATAAACCTCCCCTCCCCCATCTCGTAAAATAGCCCAATATACCTTAGAGAGTTAAGCTCTCAGCTAAATGTATATGCAAATGATAATAAATCATGAAAAACACAAAGAAACCGATCACAATTAAGTGAATTTAATTGAAAAGAATAAATAACTAAACTAAAGTCAAAAGAATATTCTAGAATTGATTGTTAGTAATAAACTTAACTTAAATAGATTGGTAACAGTAATTACAAAATAACTTTGTTTCATTGCTTAACAGTTAAAACTAAATAAGAGGCTCAAACTCCCCTTCCCTTTGATTTGTTATCCCCATAATTTGTGTCTGTTCCCTTTCATGAATAAAGTTCACAAATTGGCAGTTCCGAATGTCCTCTCTGTAATTTTGATTTCAATGTGTAAAAGAGTCACACTTATTTGTAGACACTAAATGATCATTTAGGTATTCACCCAATGTCTTGTCCTCTCTTGGCTGTTGTTGACCGATGCCTCGTCACCTCTGATGATGTCCGTGTTCGTTGCCGCTGCCGTCGTTCTTCGGTGTACTGCCGTTCAGCCTGCCTGACATGCCCGACTCGATATCACCGCTATGCGCCACGGTGTCCCCTCGAGTCTTCCAGCACAGCGTCCTGCCGATCCACCTACCACCGACGGTCAACCGTGTAACGTTGACATGCACCACCGAAGATTCGTGTTGCCGCAGCTGATGCCATCTCTTGCTTCTACCTAGCTATTGTTTTCTCCATCTGCCTGGGTTGCCCGGACTTTAAGCCGTGGCAAACTATTATAAGGTCTATACAATAATAAAGAAGAGTGAACACCCAGGTCGAATCACTTCATCCCGCATATCTCCTTTAAGAATTCAATATAATATAATAGATCAAAGATTCCTCATGATCAGTTTTTATGCCTCCCCTCCATATTCAATAGCTTAACCTTAATAAATAAAACACATGTTTGGGCCAATATG
Source organism: Rhysida immarginata (assembly GCA_023313115.1). NCBI lineage: Eukaryota > Metazoa > Arthropoda > Chilopoda > Scolopendromorpha > Scolopendridae > Rhysida > Rhysida immarginata. Next base: position 6,444,464 of record JAHWFO010036886.1, read on the forward strand.
TCATAAAATCAAGTGGCATTAAAATACATTGTGTCTAAAACAAAGCTTTTCTGCTTGATCCACTCATTATGATGCATGAGGCTTAAAATCTTGGCTTTCAGACAAAATATAGGCTTTGCAGAGAAGCTTGAACATAAATTACTTCATAAATCATGTACCATTTCAATCTTTGGTGGCCTTCTCTGTCACTGACAAGGATACTTGCTTCCCACAGTCCAAGATATCAATTTGGATCTTGCCCTGGGAACCGATCAAAATCAACTGCTAGAATTGCTTAGCGACTTAAAAGGAGCAGTGGAATGTACGCTCTCTATTAAGTCAAATGCAAGAATGAATAATCACTCACCGAAAATTTGCCCTTCGCTTTAACTGACAAACTGGACTCCAAAATTGTTGCCAGATCGAAAGGAGTGGATGAGCCAATGATACCAACGATAGCGGACATCTATTTATAGCTAGGCTGTTGTTCCAATATCTCACAAAACATCTCGCTGTGGTAAGCAATCGAACATCGAAATGGCATTGGCTCCAGAGGTCTGCTTTTCTGCTCAGGACCTTTCAATCCCATGTGAAAGTTAAAATACCTCTCAATGGCAAATCAATGATAAGGTTTCGTCTGGAACTATGACTCAATAGATCGAGGAATAAACTGGACCCCCTTAGTTCTAATCATGGCTGTGTCTGTTTGCTCTCTCTCTCTCTCTCTCTCTCTCTTGACCTCCTTCTTTTGTGTCCGATTCAATCCAGAAACTTATCCAATTCCGCCTTTTCCTACAGCAATGGCCAACAAACAACAAAAGTTTAAGCAGAAGCAGTGCACTGTTACATGAGTGAATCAGCTAACAATTGCCAGACTTAGTTCAGAGGCAAATCTGAAAAAAGAAAGAAATAGACAACATTTAAAATGAACATATAGAGGAATAAAGGTATTAAATGCCTAAAAACAATTATTGGCAAAACCATTCATCACAGTATAAACTTGTCAAAGTTATTACAGTATAAAATTTACACACAATATTTTTTAATATGAATAGTATGAATTTTGGATATTACAAAATAATATCTTGCCCCCTTGGATTTCATATTAAGTGGATTATACCGTATATGCATTCAATTTTTTTATAACCTAGCTACTTATTTTTAATTAAAGTGATGACTTGCATATTCTATTTAAAAGGTCGGCGATTTGTCCGTCTTATTTGGCGTCATCACTTCATTTGTGAATCTGACAAATTGCTATCAAAAAGAAGAAATCCTACCTGAATTAGTTCAATTAGCTAAATTTGCCAAACAGCATGTTCCTGAAGAGCATGAGCTAGTGAGTATATTTAAAAACACCAAGATTTTAAACATCTATAACATTCTGCATAATAATTATAATTTTTTACTATTATTTATTTACAGGATGCAGAAGATTTTGTCAAGAAACGCATTCACATTTTGGTTGATATGGGCATTACGACTGCATTAGTAGCATTAAGTAAAACAGAATCGCATAATTGTAGAGAATTAATTTGTCGGTAAATATAAACTGTTTTAAAAATACTGATTATGATTATCATTATTACTGAATTCATAGCCTAACTAATGAATATTGTTCTGTTGATTGTGATGTACATGCAAAAAAAAAGGGGGGATTAATAATATTACCAATTTATTAATTTAATTTTTTTTTTTTTTGTGATAGAGTATTCAATGTAATTTGTGAAAATCAGGAATTACGAGGAGTTGTAGTGCAACAAGGTGGTGCAAAGGTATAGGCTATTATATGCAGATTTCACTCAATTTGTGTCTGTCTGTCTATGTCTCCTATGATTTCTTGAGAACAATTTAACTTTTTCAAATTCTCTTTTTCGAGACTCTTTCTAATTAAAATATCTGAAATTTTTCTAATGCCAAGTGACTGTTTGAAAAATTAGCATTTTTCCATGGAAACATGGAATACAACTTAAGTCAAATGGCATGTCATTCGATCAGGAATAATGAGAAACATTCTTTTCAATTTTCAGAATGCTGCATTCTATAAAATCTCTTGCTTTAATAAAAATAACTTTTTATTAAAAAGCATTCATCTATTTAGGTCAGCAAATAATGTCGTTATCCACAGCCCTTTATTTCAGTGAATTTATCTCCTTTCCTTTGTGATTCCCATGGGACAAGATAGAATCTTGCACTAAGAAAAATACTTCCCAAGGGACCAATTTGAATGTGTTTGGAAGATGTATCAAGTGCATAGTACATTTGATACACCATTATTGGAATGGTTGCAGATGAATAATTTAGTTGGATTTAATAGGATGAATAAGTTGAAAGTGAATGAATTACATTTGTATGTTTGTCTGATTTTCGTATATTGTGAGATTCCTCAAACATGATTTAACTTTTTCAACTTCTGTTATTCCTAATTGATAGTGAATCTTACAGGGTGACAATTATTGAGTTACAGGGTGTATATGGAAAAAAAAACATACTTGATAACTTTTGAACAATTGGAGAGATTCAGGTAAAACTTGGTGGTTCAATACAGGGCATGTTGGGATTTTTTTGAGCATGTGCACTCGTGTTGTTGTTGTTCATTTTTCGTTGAAAATGTCAAAATACAGCGTTTCTGAGCATATATCCATCGAAAAGATGTGGTTCATGCAGGACGGAGCATGACCCCATCAGACCAATGGAGTATTTGAAGTCCTGAAAGAGCACTTTGGAGAGTGCATTCTGGCTTTGGGGTACTCAGAGGCCACTGGAATGGGAATCGCTTGGCTGCCTTATTCTCCTGATCTCAACCCGTGTGACTTTTTTTGGGGCAAATAACTCTGAACCCATCGCTGAGCTCAAAACGGCCATCGATGTCTCGACGCTTCAGCAAGTTTTGCAGAATTTTGCTCTTCATGTGCACCATATCATAGACATTGATGGCAAGCATATTGAACATGTCATAAACTAAATACGAAATCTGTTGTTACTTTAACATTTGAATAATATGTTTGAACTCGGTAGTTTTTGAAAATTTGATGTTTTATTTCAGATAGCTCAATAATTATCAGTACTGTGTAGGTACTGATGTTGATGTTCTTGAAATAGCTCTAATGGTCACATCACCTATAGAAATAGTTAAGATTTATCAAATGTATCATTACATGTAGATCAAGAATGACAAGCATTGAAAGAATACAATTTTTTTTTTTTTCTCAATTTTCTAAATGTTATGTTTAAGAAAGCCCACATTTTTTGAGTTTTGGCATTCAGCATATTACATGCTCTTAAAAGTAAAATCAAAATGAATGCATTCTATTTTGTTAACATGTTTGTAAATCAATTTATGACTTGTTATACTTGGGAGAGCTATTCCTTTGTAGAAAAGAATAGATTTCTTTTATTACATTAATTTTTCAGGATATAATTTTAATTACAATGCTTTTCAATTATTTTTTTAGGCACTCATCCCAATGGCACTGGAGGGTACTGCGTTAGGGAAGCATCTTGCTGCACAAGCACTATCAAGAATTGCTATAACTATTAATCCAGAAGTGGCATTTCCTGGACAGAGGGTTAATTTTTAATCTATTCTTTATTTTTATTTGGCATATAAATACGTATTCAGGATTTTATTTGAATTTATCATTCTTACTGTTTTAATAGCTGATATACAAAAATGAGCCCCCCCCCCTTTTTTTTTATTTTCATAACCGAAGCAGATATGCCAATTTTGATGAATCCAAAGAATAGGAAGTTGTGGGTGACCTATCCCATGGTGCATCTTTGATCATCCCAAATATGCAAATTAGGACAAATCCTATCTTAAAAACCGTAACAGATACACAAAAAATTACAATTGAAGACTTGTTCAGCATGGAATTCTGAATAAAACAAAACAAAAAAAAAATTTCCAAAATCCAATGAACGGATCACCAACAATCACATATTGAATTTATTAGTTACCTCCCTAAGCACTTCGAAAAGATATTTGAATGTTCAATGTGAAAAGCAAGAAATTACCATAATAACATTCACTTTCATGAGGAAAAGCAAATAAAAGGCATGTGTCAGCATACAGAAGACAGAACAATTCCAGGCTGGCAGCTACACTGTTCCTGAAATGGTCAACATGATCTTTTGATCTCTTGTAATTGTTGGTGAGCCGCTCATCGGATTTTGGATTTTTTTTTTTTTTTTTTGTTCAGAATTCCATGCTGAACAAGTCTTCAATTGGAATTTTTTGTGTTGCGGTTTTTAAGATAAGATTTGAATTTGTCTTAATTTGCATATTTGTGATGATGAAAAGTGCACCATCAGATAGGTCACCCACAATTTCCTATTCATCAAAATTGATATATCTGCTTCAGTTACAAAAATAAAGGGGGGGGGGGCTCATTTTGTATTCACCCTGTATATAGGCTGTGGTTTGTCTGGCTGGAGTTGGAATGGGCATGGCCTGATATTGATATCACTTCTTCGTCATGACCATGAGGTTTCTTCATTATACATGTGGGCATTAATCAGTTGATATTCATGTGGTATTTTGTTTTAAATTTAAAATGCAGCAATACTTTACACAGCGTAATTTGACAACCAGTAAAAAGTAAAATTATTTTATAAAATGCTCTATAATTAATTGGATGATCACACCTTTCTCTGATTGGCCATTTCAGAACTTCTGGGGCTCCACCCACCCCAACTCTTGCTGGATGAACTATTGGCAAGTCCAGTAAAAGTGAGTGACATCTGGCGGTAACAACAATGCAAAACGCACAATGGCGGCCGAGAAGGGCTTATGTGGATGAAGGCTGTGCCAGATGGCAGGTGTTAAGCATTTAAGGGTGAATAATAAATACTGCTGTGTAGTTGGATGTAAATCAAAATATGATTCTGAAAACACATACATCTATATACATTTCCAAAGAATAAATCTTGAGTTGTCAGGGTCGAAAGGAAACGTAGTACGCGGCCGCCGCTCAAGAAGCATGTCTGAGAGCTCTGCTCCACTCTCAGCTGCTTTTGGTAGCTTGCCTGCAAAGCCATTGCTCTCAGTCTGGTATCGTAAGGATAAAAAAGAGAAAAAAGGAATAAGGAATCAAACAGATATTCAAAGCCAGGAAAATCTCAATTTATCTACCTTAGAGCAATCTCCAAGTAGTAGTCCCGTCTTCAAAGCTTGGGCTCCTCCCACGAACTCAGCCTCAACCTTATTTTGTTCAGGTGACATAGTAAATCAAATTAACATAGCAGCTCGGCCGTAGCTTTTAATAACAGTTTCCCGCATAAACGGAACACCCAACTCTGGTGGAAAAGGTAACTCTTCTGACCAGGCACACATCTCTCATGAAGAAACTATCTCGCCGGGTTTGTTCTAGAAAATGATTTCCTCATTAGTTGGCCATAATTAAACTCGGGAAAATTATTGGTTAAATTTTTTAACAAAACTCAAGCCATTGGTTGCACCAAATTTACAGATATTGGTCTATATCACTTGTCGTATGAAGTTCCTAAATTCCTAGTTTCTTCTGTTGGTTTTATTTTCGGAATAAGGCAAACAGTAATCTTGTCAGATTTGCAAAATCACTCTGATCAAGGAACCCACATCATAGATATAAGAAAATTTACCCCGCCCTATGAAGGAGCCCGGTACGGCAAACTTCTGGTCTTTTTTAATTTGCCGAAGCCCCCGCAAGAAATTAAATTCAAACATGAGATTTTCTTAGTGTCTCAACCACCGCCCAGACCCATGCAATGTATAGCTTGTCATAAACTTGGCCACACCAAAACCAGGTGCAAAAATCTTCAAACTTGTTTTAAGTGCCTCTCGCCTCGTCACTCTAGAAATGACGAGATACAGAAGCTAGTACCTAAATTTAACAGGTATTAGACAATTGTGGCAACTATGTCAAAAAATAACCCCGGTATCACTAAGTCAGTTATAGTGGGCATTTTTTGAAAGAATACTAGCCATTGTAACCATACTTTCCAGACATGCCTCGTCTGTTTGAAATTATATAGTTTAAAAGCCACATTTTAAGCTTTAAAATGAGCTATGAATGAAACCTGTACGATGTACAGTTTCAGAGAAAATGTTTATGGTGTTCTATAATGTTTCAGAGAAAATGTTTATGTCAGTAAATTTGATTGCGAATAGTTTTTAAGAAATTATGTTAGATCAAAAGTAACACTGTATGGTTACTTACTTTGATGTAGGGAATGTATAAAAAAAATTGAACCTTTTATAAAACACTAGTGTTTTTTAAGTGTTCCATTTCACGTGTTCTATTTCCGTTTAAGTGAATGACTCATTTCTAAAATTCTTTTTGTTTCTATTGTGTTTTGTAGTCAGCAGAAGTGGTCCGTCCTATTTTGCAGCTTTTGTCACCCGAATGTCCTGGCCTTCAAAATTTTGAAGCTCTCATGGCCTTGTGCAATCTTGCACAAGTTAGTACGACAGTAAGGTAAATATAGGCTTCATCATGGTTGATATCAATAAATCATTTTATTATCAGTGAGAGTACTATTGATAATTAATCAGATTTAGGTGTGCTGTAATCTCCCTCCATATTGAGTAGCTGATTCTTTTAGGTCATGTTTCTTTTGAAAGTCATTAAATAAAAATTTTTTAAAATACAGAACTTTTCAATATCTAACCAATTTGACTACTATTATTTATTTGTTTGGTGCATCATTCTAAAGGATAAACGAAATTTTGTTTTTAATGTTCTAGCTCTTTTTTTTTTTTGTCGATTCTTTATTCAGTTGATGTGCTCTCTTCCAAAACATAGAACAAAATTACACAAGTAAAGCGAATTCAAGTCAAAACCAAATTTTTGTCTTTAAACATTACAGTAAATTCATGAAGTAGTACTGTAATCTACTTACTGTTTATATTCGTGCATAAGCTGACCTCCACATTTTTGGCCACAAAAAGTGGAAAAACAATATGACCCGAGCATCAGCCGAGGCAAAAAAGGAAAAAAAATGAATGCTTGAGAGGGAAAAAAATTTTTATTACAAAAAGAATAAATTTATAATAAGAAAATCATTGTGTGGGAAAACCATCAAAAGTAGCATCTTCTTCATCCGACTCTCCAAAAAGTTGATAAAAACTTTCGTACATAAAGCGCTAATTAATATACTCTATATTGTATATATTTGTACAATTTGGTGTAAGAGATATTAAATTTTATGCGCTAGTGCTTAGCGATCGTAGGCTATCGATGTTCAAAAGGCATGTGGCAGTTTAGGGCAAATTTCCGAACCCCAGACAACATATTTACTATTTTTGACACTTCCAAATCCAACATAGAAGCCTTTGTTGGCACTTAAATAATCAATTTCCTAGCATTAAGTTTACACGTGAAAAAGAATTAGATGGTTTCCTGGCTTTCTTGGACATACTAGTCAGCAGAACCGAAGGGGGTAGTTTAGATTTTTTATTTTTAGTTTAGATATTTTTAAAATTACAAATGCGTAACAGATACAAAAAGTAAAACAAAATCACTGTAAGTTACATTTTATTTAAATTTAAGTGTTAAAAATATTAACTCAAGAAACCATTATTCGATTAACTTTGTATTTGAAGTATTTTATAAACCGTTTTTCAATCATGGTTTCAGATTTCATTTCTATCATCTTTCAGTAATGTATTTTTATTTTAGTTACGTATTTTTGCTTGTGGAAAGTGATTCCCGATCTTTTTTTCGTGTATGTAATAAAATATTTTAATTGTAACCATATTAACTTTCTTTATTAAAACATTCTTGGGCGATTTTCAAGACGCACTTGGCATGAACACCATGACAGTTTACCAAGATCGGCGCCATCTTATTTTCGAGATTTGACTTATGCATTTGCTTTTTACAATGGAAAATTGAGGAAAACTATGTGACATAATGCAGTAATTAATGTACTCTATATTGTATATATTTGTATAATGTGTTGTAAGATTAAAAGGCATGCGGCAGTTTGGGGTAAATTTCCGTGGGGTAAATCACCGAATCCCAAAGCATTTGCTTTTAACAATGGAAAAGTGGATGGAAAATTGAGGAAAAAGACATGAAATAATGCACTGATTAATGCACTGTATATTGTTTATACTTATACAATGTGCTGTTAAGGTGTATTAAATTTTATACACTAGTGCTTGACGATGGTAGCTCATGTATCGATGTTCAGAAAATTTCGACATCAAATTTTTAGATCTTCTTGAATTGCAATGAGAGAACACGTAAAAACGCGCTGGTTTCGCACTTTTTGGTGTCGTTTTTTACATCATGCTTTTTGTAGAATGATGTTCAGCCTTAAAACATTATCATGTTAAAATCTTCAAAATGAATATAATGTAAATTTTAAAGTGTATTAAATGAATATTTATTAATATCAGTATTATATTTTTTTTGGGTTTTTTCCCCGAAATATATGTATTAGAAAAAATATGTATTTTTTTTATTTATTTTTTAGATTAAACAATTTTATCTTGTTTTTCCTCTTTTTTTTTTTTCTTTTTTTTTAATTTAAATATTTTTATTAGAATATTCACTGAATTGTACGAGGGTAGCCCAGAAAGTAATGCACCACAATTTTTTTCTCCATCCCCAACAATGGTACGAATGCGAAACTTGAGATATGCATTCTTTGCAGTTTTCAGAGTGCGCACGCAAAGTTTCCGTTTCTTCTGACAGATAGCGTACGTGCAGCAATGGAACAACATGGCGTCTGTAAGTGATGAACGTTACAAGCAGCGTTCATCATTGAATCACTGCGGAGCAAGAAACGGTTGGAAACATTCACAAGAGTTTATGTGCAGTTTATGGAGCATCAGCAGTTGACAGGAGTACAGTTAGTCGCTGGGCACAGAGGGTGAGGCCATCAGAAAGCAGTTCGATGGAGCTCCAAGATTTGCCGCAGTCGGGACAGCCATCCTCGGCTGTCACACCTGACAAGATGCAGCGTGCTGATGTGCTCATTCGTCAGGACTGACACAGAATGACTTGGCAATTGGCGTTGGAGCTGTCAATCAGCAAAGGAAGTGTGGGTGAAATCATCCGTGCTCTTGATTACACAAAAACGTGTTCACGGTGGGTTCAGCGCTGTCTTACGGAGGAAGACAAAGCTCTGAGAAAAAACATTTCTTCTGAGTTGCTGCAACGTTTTGAAGCCGAGGGGGAAGCCTTATTGTCCCGGATTGTGACAGCTGATGAAACCTGGGTGCACCATTTTGAGCCCGAAACAAAACAACAATCGATGGAATGGCGTCATCAAAGCAACTGCTTCTGCTGAAAGGTCATGATCACTGTGTTTTGGGACTGTGATGGTGTCATAGTCATTGGTGTGATGCCAAGAGGCAGCACCATTAATTCTGAGGCATATGTGAATACATTAACCAAACTCAAGAAGCGTTTCCAGCGACTTGGATGCCATAACAACCGAGCTGATTGTTTGCTTCAACACGATAACATTCGCCCTCACATTAGTTTGAGGACGTCAGAACACATCACGAAACAGGGTTAGACAGTGTTACCCCATCCACCCTACAGCCCTGATCTAGCACCCTCATACTTTCACTTGTTTGGGCCATTGAAGAATGCCATTCGTGGAAGACATTTTGAGGATGACGAAGAGGTGATTAGCACAGTGAATACATGGCTGCGTGAACAGAACAAAGACTGGTACCGACAGGGCATACAACGCCCTTGTGTCTTACTGGAGGAAGGCCATAGAACGGGATGGAGATTTTGTGGAAAAATAGGGAGTGTAGAAGAAAGAAGCATCATTCTTTTGTGTGTATAAGTTTCATTGTGTTCAATAAATAATTGTTGAAGAAAAAAATTTGTGGTGCATTACTTTCTGGGCTACCCTCGTGTTTTGCACTTCTGGATAATGGATTGTATTTTTTATTTTTATTTTTTTATATCCGTATAAATATTTGAATATACAGGGTGATTCTAAAAGGTCGTGCCAAAATGAAAAGGTAGGTGGAGGATGAAATTCTGAGCAAAAAAGTCTAGTCGCGTTTTTCGATCTGAGGCTCCATTAAAAAATTGTAGTGCTTTAAAGTTTTGTGACATCACTTCTGTTTCAGTCAAAAAATATTTTTTAACATACTTTAATTTCCAATTTTAAATGTTCTATAAAAAAGTAACCACTTAAAAACTACAGTAAAACCTCTTTAAGCCGACCAGCAATGGTTCCATGTAATACTGGTCGTCTGGAGAGGTGGTCTTCTTAAAGAATTGGGGGGGGGGGGGGCTTAATATAGAGTAAGCGTAATTAATAAAGTTTCATTGTTTCAACTGTTTAACATTATAAGGATATAATCTGATGATCATGATGATCATACAGAGCTTACTTTGTGTTCCATTTATTATTTTTAGTGTTTTGCATCATGGACTAAAGTTTTATTAATGAATTTGAATGAAATTTGCAAAACCTTATGCAGTAATGTGGCTATTCAAAATAAACAATACGTGAAAACAAAATACTAATACATAATATAAGTACATGTATAATTACATAGAAATAAAAGTGATCCCAATTATTGAATCAAAAATTTCCCCTATTCCTTCTTGTAAACTGTGACATTGATGCTTATTTTTTTCTGCTCAACATTTTACGTACTCTAACTTATTGATATTCTTTTTTCACCTCTTTTAACAATTGCAGCAAGTTTTGACGTGGTCTCGTAGCGATAAAAAACAAAGTTTTCTTTTTGACATGGTGAAAATAGGAGGCAAGAAATTGAAATGTGATGTGAAGAGTGAAAGTGATGTAAAGTGAGCCCAACACGTGCATTCTCAATTGCAATCACATGTTGGGCTCTTCCTAACAGTAAGATAAAGCAGGGGAGTGAGTAAATGCCACTGATACACAAAGCAAAGAAATAAATTGAACAATGCTCAATTTCCTCCTCCCCTATACAAAAAATGAGCATACTCTTTAAGTTACAGGAAGTGGCATTATTAACGCTTCAATCCCAAGACTAAGGACCACCCATTTTAGGCACCAGTCAACAATGGCAAAATTTTGACTTCATTTTGCCATGTCTACTGGTCGGTTTAAAGAGGGAATGTTGATGATTGGTCCTGAAATGGGTGGTCGTTGGTCGAGTAAAGAGGTGGTCGGCTTAAAGAGGAAAAAAATGCATTATACCTATGAGACATTAATTCCGTGCCAAGGAAAAGTGGTCGAATTAAGAGGGGGTCGTGTTAAAGAGGTGGTCGAGAATAGAGGTTTCACTGTATTTCAAAGAACATTTTATATCATACAGAAAAGATATTTTGTTAAATTAGCAAATAATTATGTAAATAAAACATAATCATTTTCAAACGCATCCTTCATGTGTGAACGCAAACCTTTACGAATTTAAAAGTTTCGGAACACTTCATAGTTCTTTACATATTTCAGTTTTGCTTCATCCATCCATTTTTGTATTAAGGATAACTACTCTCATGCCGAATTAGCAAATATGCACCTCATTTATGGGTGTACTTTTGGGATTAGTAGAGCAGCTTAGCGTCTGTACCAGGAAACATCCACAACGCAGATGTCCGCCCAGAGCGATGTTTGCAAGCATCGATCATCATCTTTGAGAGGCTGCATCCTTTCTGCTTATTACCCATGCCGTTGGGCTGCTCAGAACTGTTCAAACACATTATGCTGAAGAACAGGTTTTTAATATTGCCGTGGAGACTCCAGAAATCAGCACAAGACAGTGGTTTTTGTTGCAATGTGCTGCACCTAACTTTGCCGCTAATGTGCTGTTTACCGATGAGGCAAGTTTTACAAGGGATTCTGTGCTGAACTTTCATAACACTCATTAATGGGCAGAAGAAAACCCTCATGCAATCTGTCAATCTTGGCATCAACAACAGTTTTCACTTAATGTTTGAGCAGGTATTATTTCAGACCACCTGATTGGACCCTACTTTTTACCACTTAGACTCAATGACCTTTCCTACACACTCGTTTTGGAAGAACTCTGTCTAGAGCTGGAAGATGTTCCTCTAGAAGTTCATCGCCAAATGTTTTTTTATGCATGTTGGTGCACCAGCACATTTCAGTTGCACTGCCCGAAGATTTCTTGACGTAGATTATCCAAATCGGTGGATTGGCAGAATGGGACCAATTGCATGGCCTGCACGTTTCCCAGATTTATATCCATTGGATTTTTTCTTATGGGAATGTCTCAAGGTACGAGTATATGCTACCCCGGTCACTAATATTCATGTTCTACAAGACCATATTATGGAAGAATGTGAACATATCTAAAATACTCCTGGAATTTTTGAAAATGTCCGACAATCGATGAAAAGACATTGTGTGACCAGTATTGCAGCTAAGGGAGCCATTTCGAGCACTTAATCAAAAATAATACGTATAAAAGTTGTATTAATTTAAATAATTAAATATTAAATTAAATTTAGTAATCTTTTTTTTTTATCATTTCTCATCTTATGCATCAAACCATTTCACTCAGCAATATGTACTGTTTTTTATTTTGCATTTTAAAATCTTCTACAGTATAAATTTTAACTACTTGATAACTATTTCAAAAAATACGTTATAAAATCAAGAAAAGCTTGCTTATTAAATTAGAAATAACTAAAATGCAATCATTTTCAAACATTAATTTATGGATGCTTGGTTCATATTGTCGTGCCTCAGACAACAAGCTGGAAGTGATGTCACGAAACTTTAAAGCGCTGTAACATTTTAACGGACCCTCAGATCGAAAACAGGTTGCGTGATCGCCTCTGATGCCCGAGTACGCGGGTTCGATCCCGGACGAGGATTTTTCAGGGTAAATCCTGAGATCACGCACTTCCTTCGGAAGGGAAGTGAAGCCATTGGTCCCATGTAGCCGTTTGCCGGCTGCACGTTAAAGAACCCTTGCGAGGCAAAATTTCCGGCCCCTATAACGCCGTCCTGAAATGACCATAGCAGTTGAAAAGGACGTTAATACCAAACAAACCAAAACAACCAAACCAATCAGATCGAAAAATGCAACTAGACTTTTTTGCTCAGAATTTCACCCTCTACCTACCTTTTCATTTTGGCACAACCTTTTAGTATCACCCTGTATATACTTCAAATTATAAAAAAAATCAAAATTTAAGTTCTGAACAGGATCATAACCTGCTGTAATACTGTACATTCTCGTTTTTTAAACAAAATTTTTTAGCTTAACCACAAATAACAATTTAAAATATCATTAATTTTGGTTAAATTAATGGCAAACTCCTTTTCAAAATGAGCAGGATCATAAACATGATCGAATAAAATTTAAAGAAATACTTGTAATCACAAGTCATTCTTATGCCAACTTGATATTTTGCACTATAACAGCAGATCCACAGGTGATTGATTTTGGTGCCACTGGCTTCCCATCGCAATGAATGGGGTGCCTTCACTATCTGTTTCTATGCTCAAAGATCTTTGTTTGTTTGTGTGTGCGTGCGTGTGCATGTGTGTGTGTGTGTGTGTGTGTGGGTGTGTGTGTGCACGGATTTCTTTTTGTGGGGATACATCAGTGATGTTCCCCCATAACCATAACAAGATGATCTGAAGGAATACATCTCTGGTGCAGTGGAGTGATAACTGAGGATATGTTGGGGCACATCTGGGAAGAAATAGATTACTGGTTAGACATCTGCCATCTCACCATGATAACTCATATCCAACAGCACATAATCATGGTCTAAAATCCAAGAACTGCTCTTCCACAAACCTGGCCTTTTCCAACACTTCAGCATAAGAAATTTCTTTGGCAACATAAATTTTAGGCAAACTCTTTGTTTGATATTTATAACCATTTCAAAAATCACAGACTATACCTTTGGTGACTAACAAAAACAATAGCTGTAAACAAACTGATTAAGAAATCGTGCCAAAATTGTACATGACAATTAGCTATATTGATGCCATCTTACAGCAAAGATTTTTTTTTTTTTCATATTTTTTCATGTGCTTTTTAAATAATAAATTTCCAGTACATGTATTTATTGATTGAATGTATTCGTTGATTGTGAGTAAAATTTTGTATGCTGTCAAAATTTGCCTTTCATATTTTCAACTTTGGAACAACTTCATAATAAAGTTCTCTCTTGTATTCAGGCAAGATGTTCTAAAAATTTATATCTTGCACTTAACGTTGTACCTGTTTAATTTACATCTCCAAGATTCTTTTCCAAATAGAGAATAATAGACTCTTCTTATGAGGTAAATTTTATTATACTAACTGATGGCAATTTTTATAACTGACACAATCATAATAATGTATTATTAATCACACTAACACCTTCAAACAGCAATATTTTACTTAATTCTGATGGGGGGGGGGGGGGGGGCAAACACCGCACCCCAATAAATTCAGTAGTGGGTGGGCTTAACCAATCATTGAATTTTTTCTTTTTCTGTGGTTTGACTTAATTCTATGATTGGCTTGATTTCGCTATAAATACTCATTCCCCCTTTACTTCAATCCGTATCATCGGATTTTCCCATCTTACTGCCTGAATCTGCTGAATGATGAGAGCTTTGCCCTCGAAAAACGCTTACAGGTCGTATTTTTCCAAATTTATTCTTGTTGTGGTCAAAGAGTGTTTTTATTTCTTTATTTTTAATACTAACACCTTTGTCAATTATTTTATTCAAATTCTTTTTTTTATGTCCATTAATCCTATTTATTATATTATTCATTTAATTTCATTTGAGTGTGTGTTTGTCTCTAACTCAAATGATTGCTCGAGAAGGGTTTAACTTTTTAAAATTCAGTTTGCAGTACAAAAATTTTCTGAGCTTAACTGATTAAAATGCCATGAAATCAGTCGTAATAGCCATCTTACTATTAGACTACATTAAAATTTTCAAATGGCAACACACGGCATGTGATATTTTATTCGAGTGGAAATGATGAGAAACGAAAGAACATTTGTGAGCATGAAGCATATGATAAACGATTATTGAAAGGGTTGTACACGATTCAGTATATCAATTTAAATGCATATAATTATCTATTACAAGCTCTTAAATTAAAATAAACAATATGTTGTTTTCAGCATACTGTATTTATCGTTTTATGGCTTAGTTTCATGTTGATTGTCTGTTGAGAGACAAGCTGAACGGCTTCCCAGCTATCAATTATGAATGAGTTTTCAGCTTGTAACAAACTAAAATATTTATAAAAAGAAAATTAAATTCTAAATTGTAGACAAGTATGTATAATTATATAAGAGTAGGAGTTGTAATAAAGTATATTAATTTAAAATAAGAACTCCATTTAATTAAAAGAAACAGAAATAAAAATAAATAACAAAAACATTTGAATAAAAGTCACCCAGTGGAGAAATACAAAATTGAAGTGGACGAATGAATCAAGGTCTTGTGGAGCTTATGTAGATGAAACACAGGTGAAAAGGTCTTGTGGAGAAATGTTACATGAAACACAGGAAGAAACACAGTAACAGGAGAATAAGATCTATGATGAAAGTCCGATGATCCGTAGAAACGTAGATGATAAAATTGAATGTATTTAAAAAAAAAACATTTTCGGGATTTTTATCCCATCTTCAGTTTATAAACTTTTTGAATGAAATTTCGAAAAAAAAAAACAAGATGGCGGCTATGGAGTAACACGCTCTTCGAACCGCTTCTGATAGTTACTGTTCTTTCCCTCCTGCGGATAAATAGCTACTGTAAGGCATCTGTCCCGTTAATAAAATAATAAATTCCGCGGCGATAACGTGTTTTCACCCCTTCTGCTCAATCATCAGCACTTCCCTGATTGTATTTGTCTGCCCAGAATTCCTCAACCTTATACTCCGTTGCGAGCTGGGCATAGAAGCCAGCCATGGGAGAGCCCCCTCCTAGGGCGCCCCTGAGCCGGTCTGCCTCGATAGAGACGGGGGATGAGAAGAAGAAGAAGAAGAAGAAAAGAGGAAGCTGAGTGTCTCCCAGCCCTCGGGAAGTAGATCCCGTAACTCATCCCCCAGTACACATAAATCGCGGAAAGATGACCAAAGCAAATCAGCCTCGACAGTTAATTTATCTTCCTCCAAGAATAGTTGTCCTCGATCGCCTCATGACTCAATTTCAAATATGATCGTTGACACTGAAACAGACAACCACTCTACACTTAATAATAACGAGACTGCTGCGTCTGTTACCAATGATAGTAATAAGTCCCCTACTACCGCTCATTGTAAACAACTACCGAATCTACATGACCTTTTAAAAATTGCGGCCAGGCCTTGGCTAATTGTGAACGTTTCTTCCAAGGATCCAAGCCACCAGGAGATATCCTCTCCCGGATTTGTTAGAAAAATCATTAATTCCCTCACTGGCGACTCTGCTAGTGTAAGCAAGTTCCAGTCCAGCAAATTTCTAGTTAAATTCTCCTCCACTGCCTTGGCGGATAGATGTATTAAATTCAAGGACATTGGTACTATTACTCTGGATTATGAGGTCCCCAGATTTCTAACTTCCTCTGTGGGCATCATCCATGGTATGCGTTCAGACCTCTCTCTAGAAGAGCTACAATCCTCATCCAATTGTGGATCATATATTACTGGCATGAGGATGCTCCCTCCCCCGTTCCGTGGAGCATCGTTTTCTAAATTTCTCGTCTACTTTTGTCTCCCCTCTCCGCCTGAAAAATTAATTTTTGAGAACGAGATCTTCTCTGTTGTGAGACCTCCCCCACGGCCCATGCAGTGCATTAAATGCCACCGCCTGGGTCATACCAGAATAAAGTGCACAAATCCTGCTACGTGCTCTAAGTGCACCAGCAAAGATCATGAGAGAAATGAGTGTACTGCTGAAGTCTTTACTTGTATCAATTGTGAAGGAGGGCACTCCCCCTACTATAAGGGATGCCCAAGATTCAGGTACGAAGCACTAGTTCGAACGAAAATGGAAAATCTATTCATTTCATATTACCAAGCAAAAAAGTTAGTGGATATGGAGATGGGTAGGGAAGGCCCGAGTCAAGTCTCATATGCCTCCCGAGTGGCAGAAAGGAGCCCTCTCCTCTTCCATTCCCTCTCCTAACGGCCCTTCTTTTCGTGTGTCTTCCTCTCCGGCCCAAAACTTCCCTGAATATCAATCACATTCTGGCTCTCCCCCCTGCTCTCAACAGTCTACTAGGACCTGCACCACTAGTGGCAGGGATGACCTACCCCCGTCTCCGGTGCTGCACCAGAATGAACATACCCTGAATGCTTCTCTGATCGATTGGTCCCAGTTGTCCCCCTTCTCTATGGAAACTCCTGCTCTGGTCACTACTCTCTCTAACAACATAGCCCCCTCTGGGAGCGAGAAGAATAACGAGATGATGATGACTATCGACCCCAAATCCGTTTTCAAAATAGACTCTGCTTCTATAGATAAAGATGAGGCAGTCAGTGGTGGTCTGAAATACTTCATCTCTACAATGATGTCCAACGGTCTGCCTGCATACAACCAAGACAACTCGTGGGGTATCGAGCATACCCTTGACATCATGAACAAGAGTTTCCTTCACTCCCCTCGGTGGTTCACGGAGGTACTCACCTGGTGGCAAGAGATGCTTTCCCCTATTCAACACCCCACACAAAACCTAATTCAGCCTGCTATACAAACTGACAATCACAACCATTGCCATGACTCATCACATCAAGACCAGGATTCCACCCTGTATGGTCAGGATGCATCGTAAAACGATTAAAGTGATTCATTGGAATGCAAGAGGTGTCCTCTCTAATTGGGAGAACACCATTCTATTGAGAAAAAAGTCGGACATTTTACTAATCTGCGAAACCTTTTTAAACTCTGATTCTAATGTCTCCATTAACAATTCTATCACTTATTTAAATAATAGAGACTATCATGGTGGTGGCAATCTTGTTGCCATCAACCCCCACATCCCCCACTTCATTAATTGTAAAAAACATATTGGTACAATTGCCATTATTGATCTAGTTCTTTACCTGGATAACTCTTGGCTCCACATCTAGAGTGTATATGTCCCGGGATACATCAGGAAGGAATCCTGGTTAGAACTCATCTCTTCTCTATCTACTCCTTTCATTATTATAGGCGACCTCAACGCAAAAAGTCCGCTATGGGGATGTGAGAACTATAATCTCAGTGCCCAATTCAACCTCAAAGTCCATTTCACCCCGGATTTCACCTTCCACTCGCCCAGAGCATCCTGGCATCCATCCAACTTAGATATCGCCCTCTCCTCTCCAGATTGGCCATTCCCACTCCTCACCTCCCTGGTGGAGGGCTCCTACGGGAGTGATCACCAACCTATTTGTCTCACCATCCTCCCCTTTTCTCTCGCTAATCACTCTTGTTATGATAATAATAGACCAGCTTCTTTCCCCTGTACATCCTCTCTTCATAATCCTGCATCCCCTCGTAACCCTGGTCATAACACCATAAATCCCTCCAAGTCATATGATATCCAAAGCCAGATCCTCTCATTTCAAAACAGTCTCTTTCCGTGCTCCCTGAGTGGTAGAACCTCGCCACGGAGGCCTGGCTGGTGGTCCCCAGAGTGTGAGTCGGCTATCTGGAAGAGGAATATGTCCAGAAGACAGTTTCTAAAATGCCGGTGTGACCCATGCTGGCTGGCTATGAAGAAAACCAAAGCAAAATGCAAGCGTATCCTCAGGAAATTCAGAAGGAAGTATTGGACAGATCTTCTCTCGAATAACAGACAAAACAATATCTGGAGAGTTCTTAAAATCATGCTTCATCAACGGCGTCAATCTGCCCCTTTGATTAAAAATTCGGATGGATCCATGAAAGACCCAAGGGACTCTGCCATCGCTATACTCAATCAGGCCGTGGGAATGACAACTAATAAACAGATATCCTGGCCAGTTCCCCCCACAGCATCCTTCACTCCAGAGCTGGGTAGGAATCAATGGGAAGCACCCTTTTCTATTCTTGAACTCAAAGCATCCTTCAAGAATAAGTCGAAGACCCCGGGTCCTGACCAGCTGATGGACTCTTCCTTTGGCAAACTGAATTCGTGTCAGCAACAAATTCTACTAGACCACTTCAACAAGTCTTGGTCCACCGGCATAATCCCGAGGAGCTGGAAG
Organism: Rhysida immarginata; assembly: GCA_023313115.1. NCBI lineage: Eukaryota > Metazoa > Arthropoda > Chilopoda > Scolopendromorpha > Scolopendridae > Rhysida > Rhysida immarginata. Next base: position 6,463,537 of record JAHWFO010036886.1, read on the forward strand.
AAAACGTTCATTCATCCCATTCTGAAACCTGATAAATCCCCCTTTCTTCCCCAAAGTTATAGGCCAATAGCACTTTCCTCATGCCTCATTAAAATCCTTGAGAGGATGATCAACAATCGCCTGCAGCACTTTCTGGAGTCCCGCCAGATTCTCCCTCCTTACATCACGGGCTTCTGTAAGGGCTCTAATTTCACATTCCCTATCATCAGACTTGTGGATAATATCTACTCAGCGTGGGAAAAAGGTGAGGTGTTAGGCGCTGTTTTCCTAGACTTGGAGAAGGCTTACGATATGGTTGAGCATGAAATCCTTATAAATAAATTGACCAAATTATTGATCCCGAAGCGTTTCGTCTTGTGGATCCTCTCTTTCTTAAGACTCCGCCAAGTTGGGATCAAATACCCTGGGGGCATCGCCTGGCAGACTCAAGCTAGGGGCCTCCCACAAGGATCTTCTCTCAGTCCTGTATTATTTAAGTTATTTATGTCAGACATCAGTAAAGACCTTCCTTCGAACTTAAAAATTAATATCTTCGCCGATGACATTGCTATTTGGTCCACGAACCGATCTGTCCCTGTAGTAAAAGAAAGCCTTCATCTTTCTTGTGACGCCCTCACGAAATGGAGCAAATCCAACGCAATGTCCTTCTCCCCAGACAAGACAATCGTTGTTTTCTTCATCCAGAGAGGACCATCCCCCCACCCGCGCATCTATATGAACAACTCGTGTCTCCCAATAAGAAGAGCCCACAAGTTCCTAGGGGTTGTTCTAGATGAAAAACTCAAATGGCAGCAACACACGGCTCAGATGAAGAACCACTTGAGGAAAAACCTGGCTCGTATTAGATGCATCACTGTGGCAAACTGGGGGCCGCCTTGGTCAGAGACCTCCACCCTTCTCTCCTCTCTCCTACAAACTATCGACCAAATGGATTTCTTCCTCCTCCTAACCCCCAAATCTACCAGGGAACAATTAATCAAGCTAGAGAGAAAAGTCATTAGGGCTTGTCTTCATGCCACCCAGTCGTCGCCCAACCAGGTACTATACGCTGACTCCGGTCTCACTCCACCCCCACTGAGATGGGAAGCCAAAACAATACACTCTATTTATTCGTTCCTTCAAGCGTCTCCGACTTTCAACGTGGAGGCCTCATTGGCAGAAAACTGTCGAACACACTTTAATTCGACCAAAATAAAAGGCCTACTCTCCCTAATTCTAACTAAATTCCAATGTGAACAGCTCCAGGTCTGTGGCAGAGTCCTTATAGAATCTCCTAGGTTGTCATTTCTTGACCCGGGCATCGTGGTCCTCCCCTCGGCCCTAAGGGCCTCAGATCCGCCAGGCTTTGTCAGACAAGCAGTGTCAGAACTCCTCCACTATTCCTTCCCAAATTCCAGACTTATTTTCACGGATGGCTCTATCACCCCCGGTGCCTTAGGAGGAATTGGAATTTACGAGACAAACAATTTTTTAGTTGCCAATAAATTAAGCCCTGTCATGAACTCCACTGCCTTAGAACTCTTGGCCATTCACAAGGCAATTATGTTGATCACCCTCCAAAAACCGGCAAGATTCCTAATCATCTCGGATTCGAAAAGTGCTATTATGGCCATCAAAAATTCCCTTACTTTGGGGAAGTTGTTCCATTGTAATATCTTGGGTCACATTATTTCCCTCATAGCGGTACTTACTGGAGCAAACTATGACGTTCACCTGATGTGGATCCCAGGACATAAGGGCATCAACGGGAACGAAATGGCGGACCGTCTGGCTAATTGGGCGAGAACTTCTAACTGCCCTATCAAATATACCCGCCTGGACCCGAATACATTAAGAGCATACACTAAGAGAAAACTATTCGAACTCTGGAACACCGAGTGGTGCGCTGATTCTCGCGGCGGGCACTACAAGCAACTCTTGCCGTTACTTCCTAGACAAAATAGAATCACCCCCAAATGGCTTACCTTCTCCCAAAGATCGACCTTATTCAGACTCAGGTGCGGACATCTGGCAACAAATTACTTTCTTCATAAAATAAACATTAGTCCTTCAGAAAAATGCTCCTGTGGTGCGACCGAAACGGTGAAGCATATTCTCCTAGAGTGTCCCTTTTTTAGACGCCAGAGGGATCGCCTTTTTAACAGCCTCGCTCTCGATTGCATCCCAGCTACTATGGAAAACCTCCTCTTTCTCGCTCCGGGAAGTAGGCAAGCAAAAAAGAAGATCATTTATGCTTTGATGAGTTTTATCCAGGACACCAATCTAACTCGTAAAATCCTTGGACCTCTAAAACAATAGTGTAACTTTCCACTTTCGCTTTTAATCACCTATTCAGCTAGTCTCCTGTTCTTGTGGGAGATGAGAGCTGCGAACTGAACTGAACTGAATGAAATTTCAGTTAAAACATAATAATAGAAGATATAATAATAAAACAAAACAATGAAATCAAAAACAATGTGTGATATTAAAACTGAGGAGATATTGTTATTAGTTTGATTGTTGTGAACAGGATAATGGTATTATCTTATACCAAAATATTAAAAATCATCCAGGCCATAAATCTAAATGTTTTACAAATAACCAATTCAAATTTAATGACAAAATATATTCTCAAACAGATGGCTTGCCAAGGAGCAGCCCATTATCAACCATACTACCCAACATCTACTTAAATCACATAGAACACATATTACTTAACACTTCACAACATAAACAATACATAAAAATTTGGATGAGATACACTATATGATCAAAAATATCCGGACACCCCTCACAGATCATCGATTGGCCCAATGTCACATGATAATGACTTGCACATCATTTAAATAGCTTCCCACACCTTCAGACACAACTCTGCTTGGACATTGGCAAGAATGGGTCGTTCGGCAGAGCTCAGTGAGTTCCAACGTGGAACCATCGTTGGATGTCACCTATGCGGCAAGTCCGTGCGTGACATTTCCAGCCTTCTTCAGATACTCAAGTCAACAGTAGGCGATGTCATTATGAAATGGAAGACCCGGGGATCAACAACAGTTCAACAACGAACCGGTAGACCCAAGAAACTAACGGACAGAGACCGTCGAGTGCTTCGTCGTGTCACCCGCAGCAACCGGAAGTCCTCGGCGGAAAAAATTGCCACAGAGTTTCGAAACGCCTCTGCAAATGATGCCAGTACCATGACAATTCGTCGGGAACTGCACACGATGGGATTCCATGGCCGTGCTGCTGCCCACAAGCCCCACATCAGCAGGGTCAACGCCAAGCGACGTCTGGAGTGGTGCAAAGCCCACAGAAACTGGACAATGGACCAATGGAAACGTGTAATGTGGACAGACGAATCTCGCTATACACTCTGGCAATCCGATGGACGAGTTTGGGTTTGGCGCATACCTGGAGAACGCTTCTTACCTGAGTGCACAGAGCCCACAGTCAAGTTCGGAGGATGTGGAGTCATGGTGTGGGGATCATTTTCATGGTGCGGACTGGGCCAGCTCGTTCCTGTGCAAGGAATCATGAACTCCGACCGTTATCTGAATGTTTTGGACAACTGTGCACTTCCAACGTTGTGGCAATTTTTCGGGCCATTTCTCTACCAACACGACAATGCTCCGTGCCACAAAGCGAGGCGTGTACAGCAGTTGTTTGCGGACTCAGGGGTCTAAGAAATGGGTTGGCCGGCACAAAGTCCCAACCTCAATCCTATAGAGAGTCTGTGGGATGAATTGAAAAGACGCTTGCGGGCCAGATCACATCGGCCAACTTCTGTACCTGAACTGATTCTCGCTCTTCGGGAGGAATGGAGGAACATTACGGAAAGTACCTACCAACATTTGGTGGAAAGTCTTCCCCGAAGGGTAAAAGCTGTGATTCCGGCAAAGGGATGTGCAACGCCCTATTGATTTCCATAGGGCATACGTGCAAACGTGCATGTGTCCGGATATTTGTGATCATATAGTGTATGTTGATGATATCTTAATCATCACAAATAGACCAATAGAAATATATTAACACAATTATTAGAACAAAGGTGTCCACTTAAATTCACCCATAATTGCATGTCCACATTTTTAGATTTAAATATTATAAGAAATATAAATACACTAAATTTTGAAATATATGAAAAACCTACAAAAGGTAATAACATATCACATTTTTTATCACAACAGCCTACACACCAAAAAATTAACACAAACAATATATACAAAGAATAAAAAATCTCACATCCCCAAAATATATCCCACAAAAATTAAAAAATCTGAAAATAAACCTAGCAAAAAATAAATATCCGATAGAAATAATTGATAAAATTTATATCAACAAGCATTCACTAATACAACAAGAAATAACACAACTCAATACGAACAATATAGAAGATATTCAATCCAATACAATAATAAAACCTTTCACAAACAGAAAAAATACTAGAACAGAAACCAAACATTAAAATCATACCAAAAACAACAAATAACATAACTAAGATATTAATAACAACCACCAATATAAAAACAACAAATGATCAAAACAGAAACATAATTTCTAATTTCAAAGACATTTGCCAAAATAATAAAGTGAAATGGAATATCACTAACATAATATATCAAATTCCATGCGCCAATTGTCAACACAATAACACAGGTCAAACAAAAAGACAATTAATAACCCGAATAAAAGAACATGAAAGAGCACTTAGAAACAAGGATAAAAATAATCATCTAGTGAACCACTGCATTAGCCTAAATCATAATCCAGATTGGAACAAAATCAAAATCATTGGTAAAGAAATAAATTACAAAAAAAGACTAATAAAAGAAACATCAACATTATTTCGAATGAAAACAATTTAGCCAAACAATCTATAGAAATTAAAAATAAATGGAAATTACTACTGAAACTAAAACAAAAACCCAGACAATAACACTTCCCTTGCCCTCTACAATCAACACCTCCTAGAAAGAAAGCCTCACAACTGAAACGTCATATATTGTTACATCATCATAATTCGACCATTGTTGATCATATTTCTACCAATCATAAGCCCTAAATTTGGTCGACTTATGATGATGTAACAATGCATGACTTTTCAGTTGTGAGGCTTTCTTTTAAGGAGGTGTTGCTACAATCCAATACCATTATCCTGTTCACAACAATCAAACTAATAACAATATCTCCTCAGTTTTAATATCACACATTGTTTTTGATTTCATTGTTTTGTTTTATTATTATATCTTCTATTATTATGTTTTAACTGAAATTTAATTCAAAAAGTTTATAAACCGAAAATGGGATAAAAATCCCAAAAACGTTTTTTTTTAAATATATTCAATTTTGCTATCTACGTTTCTACAGATCATCAGACTTTCATCATAGATCTTCTTCTCCTGTTACTGTGTTTCTTCCTGTGTTTCGTGTAAGATTTCTCCACAAGAACTTCTTTTCACCTGTGTTTCGTCTACATAAGCTCCACAAGACCTTGATTCATCTGTGTTTCGTCCACTTCAACTTTGTATTTCTCCACTGGGTGACTTTTATTCAATTTTTTTTATTATTTATTTTTATTTCTATTTCTTTTAATTAAATGGTTTTCTTATTTTTTAATTAATATACAAGCATGCATAGATTCTAAGAAAAGGTGATCCTAGAATTATTGAAATTAAGTTTCTGTATTCTTTTCTTGTACATTAAAGTTTCTTTTGTATTTTAATATCTTAGTTGCTTTCTTTTTTCTTTCTTTCTTTCTTTTATTTATTTATTATTATTTTTTTTTTTTGTTGGTTGAATTTGAAATTTCTTTATCAAGTTTTAATATTTTTAATCTTTAGGAATAGGATCATCAAAGAGAAAGGTTTACCACAAATAGAATCATATTCTTATGAAGATCATGAAATGATTAAACGTGCAGCAGTTCAGTGTCTTGTTAATCTGGTTCCAAGCGACGAAGTAAGTACATAAACTAAACATCAGCAATGCAAAAGTATCTGTTCTTTGCACAAAGTTACCATGTTGAATATTTATTGATTATTATCAGACTGAGAATTCATTTATCCTCTCTTAGTATAGACACCTTCTTGAAGGCAAAAATGATCGTGTTAAGTATTGGACTTTGTTATGCATGGATGAGGATTTTGAGACAGCCAAAGCTGCGGCTGGAGGATTAGCAATGATTACAGATTACAGCAAAAAATGCTGCAAAAAAATATTTGAGGTAAGAGCTATTGATTCCGTCAATATTGTAATAAAGTAAATAAGCCAGAAACTGTGGACAAGATGATATGCTAACTAAGAAAAAGCAAACCACTGTTCCACAATAAAATAATTTAATAACATTATCAAACAATAGCAAAATAATAAAAAAAATAATAATACAAACATGCATGTACATTTCTAGAGCCAAGCCCTTCTTTTTCAGCTTTCCTATTCTACTTTTTAATGGTCTTTAAGAATCCCAAGTCAGAATTTCAAAAATTCAAAATTTTTTAGTGCACAAGTAAACTTTTGAAGGCAGCAGTCCTATGGAGTCTATGCATGTGTATTGAAAAATAAGATTTGTCTCAAGATAAATGCCTCACCCTGTATATGTTAACATAACGAATCAAATAAAAAAGCTTATAAAGGAACAAACCAATAAGGACAAATTAAGGTCAAGATAGATAATAATGAGAAACTTTTAACCAATCAAACACAGGGATTGGTCCGAGGTCCGAATTTAGGAGTTGGTTGGGTGAATGTTTATTTGTAATCTCCAAGCCTTCTAAAAAGTTAAGTAGATGAGGATCTTTGGTGGAATGTAATATTTCCACCTAATAGGATCATAATCATGTCCCTGATTTAAAACATGGTCAGCAAATGAAGAAACATTTGTTCTCCCATTTTTTATGCGAGAGAAATGTTCACTAATTCTTGTTGTAATTTTTCTTTGGCTCTGACCACTTTACATAGGCCTAAATGGGGTTTGGACAGAACATGTTTTACTACTGAGATATGTTTCTTGATTGTCGAGGCAATTACTTCAGTTTTGAGGTTTAATAATTACGAATCTTTCAGTGAGCTGTGAGAGTGGTTGAGTTTAGGGCCAACACGTTAATGCACAGGTAGTTTGCAGAAACCTATTAATGGAACACGTGGTGGTGTTTACTTTTTTCATGCGCTCTTGTTTATGTTATGGGCGGAGTTTAACCAAACTTCACGAGCTGTTTACTCCTTTAAGGAATGCAATTTCGACAAAACGTATGAGGAAATTTTATTTTAGGGTGCAGAACATTGCTAGGTATCTCATGACATCCTTTTCAAAAGCACCATGTATAAGGGGATTTCTCCTAAAGCTTTCTAACTTCAGTTCCCATCTGTACATGCTGAAGAGGAGGGCTTGGCTTTCAAAATGTATTTGTATTATTATTATTATTATTATTATTATTATTATTATTATTATTATTTTGCTCTTATTTGTTAATGCTATTAATTATTTTATTGTGGAACAATGGTTTCCTTTGTCGTGGTTAGCATTCCCTCAATATTGCAAATGTGATTGATAAATTGCCATTTTTTTTAATGTTAATTTGGGGTTATCAGACTTGAAATTAAAAAAAGGAAAATACAAAAAGGGAAAAATTTCCATTGCAGAATTTGCCTCAAAATATAAATCAATTATAAATTAAAGAACGTTGATGAAGATAACATTTAGGAATGGAAAATAGATCTGATAACTTCTAAACAAAAGTTGAAAATAAAAAACAATCTATATATATATAAAAATGGATGTATGTATGTATATATATTTGTGTCTTATACAAATTTATAGTTTTATTCAGATCTTGATGAAATTATGCACACTTGACCTTCAAAGCAAGGAGAAGTGCACTGTCTACATGAGATTTCGAAAAAAAAAATAATCTTTTATATAAAATTCTTTTTCCGTTTGTTAACACATTAACTGGTGTTGCACTACAAATGTAACACAATTACTTGTGTGGCACTACATAATTAACCAAATTAACCTCTTTTAGGGAGGGGGGGTAACGAATTGTAGAGTGTGCTTTCCATGAAGCACGATATCTCCACCATGACCTACCTAAAACCTTCCCAGGCTCCATCGGAATTACCATGAAAAATTTCATCAAGATTGGTCTAGCCATTTTGAAATGCATAGCGAACAGATAGGTCTATGTGTGTTTCTCTCTTATACTGTAGTTACCATAGATCCTTAACAACCCTCTGTATTTGTATTTTACTGCACATATCATTAATCATGACCAGTTTAGTGTTTTTAGAACTTGGTTTTAATGTAAATTTTCCTTTATTTTATTTATTTCCATCAGATTTAATTTTTTCTATAAATTCTTTTTATAAAAACTTGCATATTAAAACTAATGAATTGCGTGAAACAATGTGCATTGACAGAAGGGTTCAATTCAGCTTCCACTTTTCATTATATTAAGTCAAAAATACATGGGGGTTTTATAGGATACATACTATCTCAATGATCAATACATTAGATAGATTCATATAACATTAAATAGTTCTGTAGTCTAGGGAAGGACTAAAGCTGCAGATCGACTTTTCACTGTCGAAGTTGTTTGGCCTGGCTACCAACAACATATATTTCACATCGGAGAAAAAATGGCAGTGAAAGGAGGTGTGCAGAAGCAGTGTTTTTAGCTTTTCAGAGGTGATTTTTAATGCAGTAATAGATCAAAAAAATAAAAAAATAAAAATACGTATGAAAGAATGATATTTGGGGGGGGGCCCCAATTTTTTGAGTAAAGTTACCCTTTCATTTCATCCTAATTCCCTAATTCCCCATTCCATTAAATATCAACTTAAATTAATTTTAATGTTGTCGCTATTTAGTGAAAATTTATAATCTTAATATGAATTTATAATTTTCTTTTTTCTTCTAGACTGACTCATGGCTGGATGCTTTTCGTTATTTGTTGGCCAATGATAGTAATGATATGCGTTTTCGAGGTGTTTATATTATATTCAATATGATGTCCAGTTATAAATCTGTAGCAGAAAAAGTAATTGAAACTGATATAATGGAATTATTGATGGTATTGTCTAAAATTGAGGATCCAGCTTTAGCCAAAACACGTGAATTGGCAGAACAGTCACTTAAACAAGCTGAAGAGTGGAAACTGATCAAACCTGCAGATGAAAATGCAGATGATGATGATATTGAATGATAATTCATAGTTTACATTAACTCAGTTTTTTTAGCAGATACATTGCTGAACTTCTGTAAATTATTTCTTGCATTATTTTATTATCTGACTCTTGCTTCAAAAAGGTGAGAAAATGTTATTTTTATCATGGCTGTCATAAAATATAAATTTACTATTTTATATAAATATTGTAAATAAAATTTATATATTTATCTGTAATTGTTGCAATTTTTTTTTTTATTAGAAAACAGTTACTATGTTTAAGTTTTGCAATTCAGTAGGTCTAATAATCAATGTTCGCAATTAGCTTGAGAAGCCTTAAACTAATTCAACTTGGTACACATCAGTTAAGCACATACATCCATCTTCTTTAAAAACATGTAGAGATACAGTCGAACCCCATTATTACGAATTTCAGGGTACCCAAAATTTTGTTTGCATATCCAGGAATGAAAAAATAGCATTCACTGGGACGGAACCCAGAGAAGCAATTTGTATTAACTGGATTTGTAATAACTGGGTTAAACTGTATCTGTAGTTACTTTTTTCAGTATTTGACTATAATCCTTCTAGATACAGTTTTCACACTGGCTGATTTCAAAACAATTTACCAAGAGAAATAATTGTTTTAGCAGATAATACAAGAAAGGATAACATGGGCTTCCTTACAAACAAAGAAGCAACAAAGAGCATCTTCATCAATAAATTCAAGTCTAAAAATTGGTTTTGGGGGTTCAATCCAGTTATGGAGAACTGAAGAAGAAATCACACACCGTTACATAGTTGAGCAACTTTATTTACGACCCACCTCATACTTTGCAGTCAGCAGCACAGACATAATCGTTATAATTTAACCCACCCTACGCAGAAAACTATTTATAGTACAGGAGGTACAAATCTCTTTGGTATAATGTCAGATTATGGGTTACAAGATTTGCATAGTTCACTGCTTTCATTAGTACCATGTTAGACCACCAAGTACCGTTATCAGTCACATATGCTGATCTCAACAGGGGTGCCAGGCATACCAATGGAGATGCTTTGTGCAGCTGTGCTGTGTCCTGGACACTGATAGGTGCTATTTATAGCACAGTTTGTAGTCTCATAGACACTATATCCACAAAAACCAGACATACTGTATGACATCACAATTCATTAAAACTGTTTCATTGGAATTACTTCTTCATTATTTGTCTTCTCCATGTCCTTGGCAATATTCACATTACAATTCCTGTTCATCCTATTGCTCGTTTTCCACATTGTGATGGTTAAGTAGGGAAAGTTCATTTATAACTACCCTGTATATCAGTCACTATTGGATAAAATCAGATCTGCAAAAGGGTGGTAGCATGTCTATGAACTGTTCATGCCTTCCTGTGAATAAATTGTAGCATGACTGGACAAACAACACCATTGCGAATAAATGGCTTAGAAACTGTAGAGATTCATGTGCCGTTAATTGAGAGGTGTATGTTGACTGCGAAGATCTGTGCAGACTGACCGACATGCAATAGTTGAGCAATTCACCATCCAAATGAACCTCGGGGTTGCCGGACATGGACAGTACATCAAACCCTATTATATATGGGGCTTAGAAGCAGATGGATGGTCATCTACCCATGCTGACAAAGGAGCATTTGCAGAAACGGATACGATTCGCATTGTAGTACAGGAATTGGATCTCTCGTGATTGCCTTCTTCAACGAGTCACAGTTTCCACTCCTCTGAGTGCATGCATGTTGTCGACTTTGGCAGGAAATCTCAAAAAAGAAACACCTTGTAACCATTGCTGGTTGGAAAATACAAGCTAGTGCCGTATTATGTCTGCGGTATTGTCTGGGTCCACTGATATCCCCGAAGGCCATTCTTAACCAATTTTGTGATTTATCCATTGTTGCAGATCAAGTACACTCATACATGTTGACCGTCTTCTCTCAGTCAAATGTGATATTTCAGCAGGATAATGTGACTAAACCAGTATTCAATCCTTCAAGACTTTCTGCAGACATGCTTTCATATAAAAGTGGGTAGGCTTATATGACCATGTCATCATAGCAATATCATCTGCGAGGAAATATAATTGCACTTGTAGGGCTTAGGGAAATCATTCATAAAGTACTACAGTATATGTTATCAGTCTGAATTGCCAGGGTGTGGTTAGAAGAGCACAACCAAGACTTCTAGTATTTCTCTGGTCCCTATTCCTCAGTCCTAAATGCAATTGAGTGCCTTTTGGGATCATCTCAACCACCCTGTTTGCTGCATGGATCCTCCACCATGCACTTCAGGAGCTGTCGGATGCTTTGCATCCAAAACGTTCCAGATACCAGTGGATACCTTCCAGCATCTTATTGACTCTCTCCCCAACATCATCTAGCTGTTGTCTATGCTGCACACAATGGTTACTGTGGTAAACTATAGTTAACAGAATTAGGTATTATTGGTAATGTGGCTTGACTGTATTTATAAAAACTTCCTATTTAAAAATCAAAACTCCTTTTTAGAAATAGTGCATACACTGAAAAAACTGGATTCTGATTAAGTAATCAAGAAAACTATTTAAAAAGTTATAATGCAGTTGCATTTTTGCTAATTACCATTTTTCAACAACACTTTTCTGAATGTTAGTATGTTTAAGTTAATAAACATACGTTGAGGTAACTACTTAGAATTAAAGTGAAATGCTTAATGCTTAAAATTTTCCTTTAATGTCATTCCCCTGGCACAAGAAATTTCTTAATACAGGTTAACCTGTTAACTCAAACCACTAAGGAACAAGATTAAAAGTTTGATTTATCTGGGGCTCAACTTAAACATTTGAACGAAAACAACGCTATTGTTTACAGTTGAACTTGCATATAAAAAATTCCTTTATGTAAGCGTTTGGTATTCCTCAATAGATATTGATTGAATGTAGTGTAATGTAAAGTAGGGAATATATATGTACGGAAAAAAATATTACCAGCTTATGAATACAGGATGATGCTACATTATGTTTTGTTTTAAATGAATGAAACGCACGGACATTGAAACAAACATCCAATTTCTAATGTTATTAGCTGACGGAAAAGTGGCTATTATAAGTGGAATGTTAAAAATATGGTTCGAGTGAACAGATGAAATTTCTACTAATTAATGCTTCAGGGGATGGGATCAAGAGTTTAGTTCAACTTAACCAGGAGTTAGAGTTATTTGGGTTTACCTGTACATATTATTTGTTACAACTTAGTCCTGAACATGTATAAGAATTTTTTGATTAATTTTTATTCTCTTAAATTTTAAATTGGCTGTTAATGTAATTTTAGAATTGGCCTTTTAATGAATTTAAAATTAATTTATAAAAAAAAAATTACATAAACCTGTCATTCTTATCAATTTTCGTTTGTATTTCATGCTTGTTGACACGTTAAACATTTCTCTTTAATTCTGAGTTAATATGTTAATTTATAAGTATTGCAGTAATTTCTTCTATAAATAATTTATTAACTAATTCTCAGAAAAGAATTTTAACATGTAAGAATTTTCCCCCATATTGTTTATCATCTTCCTTTCTTTTAATATTTGTAATTACAATATGATGTGTCAATAAATTTATTTTCTTTAAGACTATGTACATGTAAGGTCTGTCCCAAAATGATAGAAACACCTTCAAATTTCTATTTTTTCACTTTTCTCAGAAAATAAAAGAATAAGTCAACTTAAAATCATCATATAATCATATATTGTATTAAAAAAGTGGTGGTTTATTATGGTGCAAATGTTCTTGCTGTAGTTTTAAACTAAAATACAAAAAGTCACTGTCCCAAAATGATAGAAACACCCCTACAAATTCAATAAAAAATAGCCTATTCTTTCCTTCACACCCCCAGAGATAGGTAATAATGGAAAGATCTAAACCTGCAAATTATTTGGAAAAGAAATTTCCATGTTAAAAGAAATTAAACCAGCCTTAATAACAGCAAATTTTATCTTCATCAAAATGAGAAGAGGAGTCGCACTGACAGAATTTGAAAAAGGAAGAATCACTGAATTATTTGCTTCTGATATTCCCATAAGAGAAATTGCAAGACGGTTGAAACGATCACCATATGTAATTTTAAATTTCTTACAATTAAACGAAGAATATGCGGAAAAAAAGTCAAGTGGTCGTCCATCAACTCTCATCGCACGCCAGAAAAGGATGGTTTTACGGAAAGTGAGTACCGTAAATATTCTGCTATAATGCGACCCCTTGTATAATGCGACTCCACTTTTTCGGCCCAAAAAATCGGCAAAAATCCTATCCTCTTGTATAATGCGACCCCCATTTTTGACTCCTCGCGAGAAATAAAATGTGCAAACTGATACAGAAAAAAAATCTTTATTTTTAAATAGTCTGGATGTTTAATATTCAAAAACCTTCAAAATCAACTTTGACAAAAGCAACTGCCTCAACTTCATCGAGGCAGTTTGGAAGTTTATAGCCCTACATTGATATGGAAAGCTTTCTCACTTTGCATATCGACAAAAAAACACAACAGTACATCAATTTTCTTAATAAAAAGACAAGTTGAATATTTTCACCTGAAGTTTAATATTTTCACTGCATAAGCTTTCTTGTAGGCTTTGGTTCGAGGCAGTTTGGAAGTAGGCCTATTTAGAAGTATTGATGTTTGGGAGAAGTTATTTTCGATGTTGTTAGATGTTGGCGACGAGAAATTCAAATAAAATGTGAAATAATTTATTGTTTAATGAACTGGACACTGAATATGCAATGTAATTATAATATACGGTAATGTTATCAGGACAAAATTTCCTCCGGACAAAACCTCCTCCGGCCACAGTTGTCGGAGGGCTGATTTTTATCCTCTTGTATAATACGACCCAGCAAATTTAGATGCTTTTTTAGGCCAAAAAAATTCGCATTATAGTAGAAGATTTACGGTAATTCCACGACAAGTCTTCGTCAAATCGCAGCTCAACCTGACATCAAAACATCTAAATCTACAATTCACCGTGTTCAATCAGCAGGATATCTTGTGTCCAAAAAAATGAAGACACTGCCTCCACTCAACAAACAACACAAGGAGAAGCGGATCAACTGGGCCAAGTATCACATGAAATGGACTGACAACTGGAGAAAAGTTATCTGGAGCGATGAGAAAAAATTCAATTTGGATGGGCCAGATGGTTTTGCATATTATTGGCATGACATACAGAAGCAGGATGTGACTTTCTCAAAGCGGCAACAAGGCGGTGGAAGTGTAATGGTGTGGGGTGGATTTGGATGGGTGGCCAAAACTTCCTTAGCGTTTGTTTCTGGCAGATTATCAGCAAGTTCTGGAGGTACATTTTTTACCATTTGTTGAAAACATTGGTGGTCCATTTTTCCAATTTCAGCAAGACAACGCACCTATATACACTGCAACATCGACATGGAAGTGGTTCCTTGATCAAGGGGTACATGCGATGGACTGGCCAACACGGTCACCTGACCTTAATCCAACAGAAAATCTGTAGGGTATCATAGTGAGAAAAGTTTATAAGGACAGTCGTCAGTTTTCTAGGGTACAAGAACTGAAAACCGCAATCCAAAAAGCATGGGAGGAGATTCAACTGTGTGAGCTTCAAGCACTTGTTAATTCAATGCCTGACAGAGTATTCACGGTTATTAATAAGAATAGGGGCTTTGTGGGTTATTAATTTCATTTGTAAGTAAATGTTTCTTTTGATTTTTGTTATTTTGGCATGTGTTTCTATCATTTTGGGACAGTGATTTTTTGTATTTTAGTTTAAAACTATAGCAAGAACATTTGCACCATAATAAATCACCACTTTTTTTTATACAATATATGATTACACGATGATTTTAAGTTGACTTATTCTTTTATTTTCTGAGAAAAGTGAAAAAATAGAAATTTGAAGGTATTTCTATCATTTTGGGACAGACCTTATATAGGATGAGTTAAAGTGATTGGTACAAAAACAGAAAACTGCCCTATCAAGGGTACACAATAGTTGGCAAAATAAATGACAGAATAAAACTCAGAAAGGCCTGCCATATGTGAATTGTTCATTAGGGATATCGAAAGGGTGACAACGTATATGGAAAAAGCATACTGAATAATGGAATTTCCAAAAACCGCATCTATAATCACTCTCCAGTGATATTTTCGCAGCCATCTCATTTAACATCTCCAGGATGTGGGATAAACCATAGAAGGGCTAACAAGGTGCCATTAATTTTGTTATCAGTGTGAATTAGAGGCAGTATTCCATGAGTTTGCCATGTGTGACAGTGTTATTGATGACAGAATGCAAATGATCTGGCAAAATTTGTTTTACTTCAAGTTATCTATAATCTGACCAACAAAAGTCCAGTTAAACTTCTAATTTCAATTGTAAGACACTGTTGTAAAGTAAAATTAATATCTAAAGAAGCTTCTATAAAACACGATTCCCAGTCGGGAGGGGGAGCTACACTAGGCTACTTGAAGGGAGGGGTGGGTCTGAGCCCGTCCTACATAGGCTTTTCATTTATTTTTAGCATAGTTAAACAGGATACAGAATACACAACAGTATTTTGGATATTTATTTCCATAATTTACAAGGTGCGTTCAAGTAATAACACCTCTAATTTTTTTTCTCACAAACTGATCACACGAAAACTGTGAAACTTGTGTCACTTCTCGACGTAATCTCCTTGTATCTGTAGACATTTTTCACAATGGTGACGCTTCTTTAGGAGTCTGCTTTGACCACTGGAAAATCGCTGATGCAATAGCGGCATGGCTAGTGAATGTGCGACCACGGACAGTGTCTTCATCATTGGAAACTGCCAAAAGTCGCTAGGAGCCAGATCAGATGAGTAGGGCGCATGAGAAATCATTTCAAAGTTGTTGTCACGAAGAAACTGCAGCGTCGTGTTGCCTGATGCGCTGGTGCATTGTCTTGGTGAAAGAGCACACCTGCAGCCTTTTCCAGCCGTTTTTCATGCAATGCTGGAAGGAGCTTATTCTTCACATTTTGATAAGATGCACCTGTCACCATAGTGCCTCTTGGAACGTAATGAGTAAGGATTACGCCATGTCACATAACATGGCCACCATCATTTTTTCAGCACTGGCGCTTACCCAAAATTTTTTTGGTGGCAATGTGTGTGTGTGTGCTTCCACTGAACTGATAGGTGCTTCATTTCAGGATTGAAAAACTGCACCCATGTCTCATCCATTGTCACAATCGATGAAAAGAAAATCCCATTCATGTAGTCATCATGCATCAACATTGCCTGGCTACATGCCACACGTACAGCCTTGTGGTCATCCGTCAGCATTCGTGGCACCACCTGGAGGACACTTTTCGCATTTTCAGGTCTTCATGCAGGATTGTCACAGATCCCACAGAAATGCCAACTTTGGAGGTGATGTGTTCCACACTTATTCAGCGATCCTCCAAAACAACTTTCTCCACTCGCTCGATCATGTCATCAGACCGGCTGGTGCGAGGCCGAGATTGTTTTGGTTTGTATTCAAGCTGGGACAAAGTCAAGCACATGCTGAAAGTCTTAATTGGTGACTTAAGTAAAATAACTTCAGCTATTGTAATAAAATGTTCTCTTAGGTAGGCACCCTGAGGCAGGATGAATTTTTTGTTAGACCACAACCTGGGACTATGACCATTAATTGGCCATTTCTTTCAATTTCGTCCAGTAAGAAATCTCATTACACCATTTGCCTAATGATGCCTACTGCCCATTACTCAACGTTAAGTAGCTGAATTCATTTACTCAGAATATAACGTTAAATACGAGGGTCATTCCAAAAGTAATGTACTCCAAGTGGCGTAAGGCAGTTGAAAGGGACAGGGATTATGTGGAAAAATGACATGTTGTTCCTAAAGGATGTATCTATGACCTCCGTATGTTGTAAGGGTGTAGAATAAAAAATAAAGTATAAGCCATTTTCAAATGAAAGTGATTTGGGCTGTAGCACGTGAGCATGTGTGTGCGCAGACACGAGGCAAACAAGTGATTGTTGACGTATCGTCTGCTTGTTCTGATAAGCACTGTTGTGGGAAGTTACGTTAGGCTTATGCTCGTATTTCGTTTTTGTTACAATGGACCCTCCTATTAAATTTCCGTCTAAAATTGACCAACAAGCGGTGATAATGTTTCTGACAGCTGAGGACATTCCACCAGTTGACATTCATGCTCGGATGCTGACTGTTTATGGAGAAGCATGTGTCTCGAAAGCAGCCGTGGTGCGTTGGTCCAAAATGTTCCATGATGGTCGTGTGGAAATGCTGATAAACCACATCCGGGCCATGCAAACATGGTCATCACCAATCAATTGAAGACAGACATGGATAAGTCAATTCGTGAGGACAGGCAGATCAGCATACGGTCACTTGCGAAGGATCACAACGTCAGTATTGGTTCCGCATATGCTGTAGTGAAAAGCCTGGTATGTGGCAAGGTCTGCTGTCAGTGGATACCCCGAATGCTCATGGAAGAGCACAAAAGGCTGCGGTTCGGCTGCTGTTTTGATCATCTGGAATGTTACAGTCGTGAGGGGAAGCGTTTTAGAAGAAGATTATCGCGGTAAATGAGACCTGGTGCCATTATTGGGAACTCTCCGGGAAGGTATCCACAATGCAGTGGAAGCATCCATCGTCACCATGGCCTAAAAAATTCAAGTCACAAAGTTCGGCCGGGAAAGTTATGCTTACGTGTTTCTTTGATTCCGATGGTCCACTGTTTCTGGAGTTTATGGAACCCAAAACCCGTATTAATGCTATCGCATACACTAAGACACTGTAGAACTTGCGTTAAGCTGTGAAAAACAAGCATCCTGGTAAGTTCAGTGATGGGGTGATCCTCCTCCAGGAGAAAGCTAGGCCACATGTTGCGAGACTGGTGCAGGAAGCAATACCAAAACGCGGTGGCAAGTTCTGCCACACCCTCCTTAGAGCCCGAACCTCTCACCATGTGATTTTCATGTTTGGTCCTTTAAAGAAGGCACTGAAAGATCGACGATTCGCCAATGATGAGGAGGTTAAGGACGCTATTAGGGCATGGTTCAGAGAGCAGCAGAAAACAGACGGTATTAGCCGATTGATGCCCCAGTGGAAGTCCTGTACTGTGGCAGGTGGAGATTTTTTTTAGGACTGCACATCTATAATAGTGACTATAAGATGTTCTCTTCTTTCATATAAACAAAGGTAAATATTAATACTTTCATTTAATCACTTTCATTTGAACATGCCTTATAAAAAAAAAAATATTGTACATTATTTATGGAGTGAACCTCGTAATTGCTTGGAAAATATGTGTTCCATAAGATACATCAATTGAAAAAACTATGTCAAGCTGACAACTGATATCAGCTATTTCCAGAATTGTCTTAGAATAAACCAACCAAGTTGTTAGTCGAAATTATGTTAACATACATTTCCAGGTTGATGGATAGGTCATGGCAGACCACTGCTGTGCCCCCCCCCCCCCCCACCCACCCAATTTGATCCCTGTGATTTTTAGTTATGGGGCATGGTGAAGTAACATCTGTAGTTGAAAAGTTCATGATATCAGTCACTTCAAGGACCATGGTGTCATCTATTCCCTGTGAAATGTGTCTCTCAGCTTAAAATAGTTCCATTGTTCACTGGTTCTGGTGTGTTGAACCTAATGGCAAACAGGTTGAGACTGTCCTATAAATCATCTTGCACATGATGAGTATGTTCTGGGAAAAACAGGTATCTGCATTTAAGTGTTAACATAATTTGACTAACCCTGTATTAAGAACAGTGATTATCAGAATTTTTATCGTTTCCTGAACAATTTCCTTTTTTTGGAACCCAGGTTCTCATTTGTGCAGTTTTCTGCTGTCAGATCTATCATTAAAATAATGAGTATATAATAAACACTCCAATATCTGCTTTATGTATTTTTTTAAATTATAAATATTCTGAATCAGCAAAATGGTGACACTAGCCACTTTTGTAAATTACTAATCACTGGAAAAACATCTTTCTCAGGTACAGCCAGTGGTCCTTTGCTTCCAGATGTTGATAGAATGAGTTGAATTTCAGTTGCTCTCAAAAATAAACAAAATAAGGGGTTTTCTCCATATTTTTATTTTTGGATGGACAGCAGTATCAACTTCTCCTTATGTGGATATGAAGGCGATATGCCAGGGTAAGGAGAAATACGTGAAACTGGTGTCCGGTCCAAAAATATAAATTTGGAGAAAACCCCTTATCATTTTGTTTGCGAGCAAGTGAAATTCAACTCATTCTATCGGCGATATCTTTCTGAATTTTCACGATATTTACTTGGGCTTTTTACAAGAGTAGCTCTATACATTAAGCTAATAAATTATACAAAAGACATTTTGGTAATCTTTATGCATGTGCAGTTAGACATTATTTAGTAAAAATGCTCATTTTTCATCAAATATTTAATATTTTTATATTCCAATTGCAGGGTGTTGTCGCTACTGTAGTTTGTCAAGTTTCCTAAAAAATGGCATTGCACTGCTGGGTTGAAAACCCTGCATGTTATAAACAAAGAACCCAAGGAAAAATTTCGATTTTTTTTTTTTTTAAATTTTTTTTTTTAAAGAAACCTTTATATCCCCATGAATATACATGCTATTCTCATCCAAATGAACACAGATAAGTAAAGAAGCCTCATAATCAAATACTACAGCTACAATGCATTCCAAGCATTATTTATTACAGGGTGATGCCAAACATTATTTTTTTTATTCAATTTGTTGCTGGTCCCCTATTTGCCTCCGGGACAAAACTACACGCTCTTTACACCTGAAGTTTCAGGATAATTCGTCAAGTATTTTTCTAGATATGCGATAAAATGTATAAAATCAAAAGTGTTAACTTTCAATTGAGCAATCACTGTATGTCCAATGGAAATTTTAGGATATAATTCACCCTTTCTCAAATATTGACCATCATATGGATGTATAAGTAGAAACAACAAGTACGGTAAAATTCTTGAATACAAGCCCGGGCGTCTATTTGTCTCAATAGTCTGG